>SKCR01030706.1:0-154213 GCA_019454045.1 Zanthoxylum bungeanum | reverse complement strand
TTGACGTTGGTATACCATCTATTAGGAAATATTCTGTGAGCCTTCAGTGTTTATCAATAAACACCTACACATCCATATGAGTCTTTTAAGACATCGGTTCATTGGGATAAATCATCAGACCGAGTCCCGATATACAACATGTACTGATCTCGCAAATTTTTCTAAACCGACCCGTGTAGTAATCTTGACCAGGAAACTTTATTCGAGAATATATAACTATAGTGACACTTCCCAATGTCAATTACAATAAGTGTGAACTACACATTACGTTGTAAATCCTAGTTCTTTTTCTAATATATACATATCATTAATCAGAATTAGTTTCAATCTAATCATAATTAGAATCGAATACATATATAAAAACAAGAGGTGTAACCATATATAAATAAATATTATGGAAAAATGTATTATTTGTATTCATGAATCGGACATAAATATGACGCTTCGACGACCAACCCTACAATTTCTCCCACTTGCTCTAGTGCCAATCCACGATATCATATATACATCTAAATATGTACACATACGCATGGCCCTCAAGAGCTTCACATAGAACTCAAGATATAGGTAAAAAAAGTAGGTCCGTTACAACATATTGAGTTTGTCCAACAAACCCAATCGTTTCCCCTTAGCCAGATCATTCATATTTTGTAAAAACTAAGTTCTACATCAATATGACTCAGATGTGATATCAATATTGTGCTACAGCTACTGAGTTGTCCAAGTATTTAGGGATCAAATCCAAAATACTATGCAGATAATAGCAAGCACAACACTACTAATCAAAACTTCTAATCTATAAGGTTACTATGAATTTTATAAGTCAAAATATCATAAGCTACAACTAATTCCACTCACAGTAAAATCATCTGTGACACTCCCACGGCTCTTTTCTGACTCTTTATAACATAGACTGTCTAACATCATAATTAGACTCAAAACTAATCCGACTCTAATGGTTGCAGACTAATATTCTCCATGATAAAAAACTAGTTCTTAATCGCTCAAAGATAACAAAGAACATGTTTCAAGACACATCCTATGATCTGCAACATATCAAAATAGCTCGGAAAAATACGATTAAATCGATATCTTTAATCGCACATAATATAATATTCATTATACCATCGTCCTATGATGCATAAGTTTGACTAGACATTCTAATCAATTCTCTTTCGATAAAGGAATCAACCTTTACGAAAGATTAATACTATATATAAGAGATATACTAACAGTCAAATAGTTATACTAACTGTCACACAGATAGTCTTGTTGTGTCCTTTATTAGATCTTATCTAATGAACGACTAATATGAGTATCTCACAAGTCTCTTAGTCTTATATCATATATAAAACTTTATATCAATATAATAGAGACTACTCCTACTACTTTCACGGAGAAAAGAAGACTTAGGTAAACCTTTGTGGATGATGGTTTTCACCTGAGGTCCACAATCGAGAATTTATAGTCTGGGACATTAGCGATCTTGTAAACAAAGGTAGATGAGCGAGGAGTATTGTCCACCGGTATGGTGGGTTCCGTAGGCACTTCGATGATCAAGTCAGTAGCGAAGACGAGTGGTGAATAAGAAAGAACAAGGTCTGAAGTTACCATGACCTCCATTGACTGTCGTGAGGGCGGTGGGCCGGTATTTAGAGAGTAAGAGACTTGGAAGCTCAAATAATGAGAGATAAGACTTGAATAGAATGCTTTCGCGCCTCCCCATACGATGAGTTATGCGTTCTATTATAGGTGGAGAGAAGTCATTTTATAGTTGGAATAAGACTTGTATTTATGATATTGGGACCAATGACACGTTTATATGTCATGGCTTTTGGTGCTAAGGGATCTTAGCATGTGTGGATTATATATTTGTTGAGAAAAATGGGATATGGCAGTTGAGGAGATAATGAGATGTTTTTTGGGTGGGAATCTGTTAGGGATAACCCATGGGCTGCCTGGGCCCAAAAAATAAGAAGAGTTTTTGGTTTTAACATTGGGCCCAGATACTACCGTTCAAAGGAATTTGGGCTTTAGATTTGGTATTGGGCCTGAAGTGAAAGGGATGATTTTGCCTTGCGTCCAAAATTAGCCCGTAGAGTTTGTCCATATTCTTTAAGTCAATGAGTCTTGGCTTGGAAAGTATCCACAGTATAATCATCTAAGCGTAGCTGACGTTGATGTCGTTTGGATCTGTCAAAGGTCAAATAGCATGTTGGTGGAGCTAGGTAAAATCATTGGATGATCCTCAGTCGACTAGCCTTGAATGATCCTCAGTCGACCAGACTTGGATGTTGATGTTGCTTGAACCTGTTAAAGGTCATATTATATTGATGGAACAAAACAAATACCTGGGATGTGTTGGGTTTCTATTAAGTCCCAAGGATCATTTTCAAGCATTGAAACAAGTATGAATACACAAAGAAGTATGGCGGAATCATACTCACATTGATCGAATTGGATGCGACGAAGAAAATCTTTTTCCTCTTTGTTGAAGAAGCTCTCAGCCATGGTGGGTATTTGGACTCCATCTTCATCTTCAAGCTCCAAGCTTTATCAATGGTGATTCCATGCTCATGAGATGGTTTCCCTATCACTTTGTATGCCTCTTTATGTGCTAGCACTCTTGAAGACTTGCAACAAATCTTCCTATCCATCTTCTTGACTCTCGACATTTACCAAGAAATTTAGAGAAAAGTGGCCCTTGGCCGAATGGAGAAGAGAGGAGAAAAAGGCCTCTTGGCCGAATCCTTGAAGGAAAGAGAGAGTTAAGAGTTGTGTGTGTTTTGTATATCATATACACAAAATTTGAAAGTCAAATACCATTAATTAAAATAATATTAAATGTCTTTCATGCCATCAAATGCTTTTCAACCACTTACATCAATCATGAATAGTGACTGGTGTCAATCGCTCAAAGTGAAAGACATCTATCACTTGATTGACGAATGATGTGACGCTAGATGTGACTTATGGGTCCCACTTCGATTCCAAATGCGAGTGGTTCCGCAAACACTACCGGGCGCGGATTCGCTAATTCTGAATTAACGAATTTTCCGTTGCGTCGTAATTAAATCTAATTTAATTAAATAATCATGCCTAACATAATTACTATTCACGTCGCTAACGAATTAATTCTAAATTAATTCGTTCGCCCGAATTAAAATCCGATTTTAATTCCGCGTCGAAATCCAATTTCGTTTAATATATCGAATATATTAATTTATCGATTAATTCCAAATTAATCGCTCCCTCTCTTTAAATAATATTTTATCCCAGATAAAATATCTCCGTAATTAATCCCAGATTAATTTTCTCTCTCATCTAATTAATCCCAGATTAATAAAGTGCGAGTCATACATCATCGGTGAATCTTCGGGAAGCGACCCATGAGATCCCCGGATATGTTGGCAGTAAATACGGTCGTCGGACTATCCGAACACGTAAGTACCTAGTACTACGTTTTTACCGATTTACAAGACAAGGTTGGCTTCTAGCAAAGCGCTATGCCTACCCAATTCCCCAGAAACATGCTTACAGGAATAATCGACCTATATCAGGCGTAGTATACGTAGTATTGTGTATGTCGATCCAGTATCGGATGGTCACGTGCTAGGCCTGGGGCTGGAATGTGTTTACCCCGTACGAAGCCCATATCGGATCTTTGGTAACTAGTCTCTATATATCGGAATATACTGACCTAGTCATAATATCCCAATAGTTGCAGCATATAAGGGAACAAGTTCCGTATCCTACGTGATCATCATCTCCACTATAACTGAAGTGATACTTCCATCTCGACATCACACCCAATACACTACGATTCTCAATATACCCAGAAGAGGCGTACACAGAACCGATTTAAAGCCCTGGAGACCAAAACCAAAGCATATTGATTGTCGCAAGTATTAGCGGTGCAAGTCTCAGGTTAAGACCAAATACACCTACCCTGAATTCGGACTTCCATAGACACATAGTTATACTACCAATGGAATTATGAAGGGGTCTATCTAGAGCGAAGCTGTTTCCCGTACCATCGGTTAAAACACAACCTCTTATTCACTTGCATGAGTATCTTATACCCAAATATATGAGAACTATGCCGTTATGCCCTCACAACGTGCACAAGTGTAATACTAGTCTTTTACGCATTATCGATGTCCAATCTCGATAATACTCTTACTAGGGATATTTAATGATTTATCCTTCGTGGACTGATACTGTCTCATATCATCTTAATCCAGGAACAAATTATAAGGACCTCCTATCATTTATTCATATTGGTGATCTAATCACAAATGATAAGAGAGCATCTCCTTTGTCACATAATTAATTTGTACAACAACACCATGATCTGTACAAATAGTGACACTATGGGTCATAATTGTCCAACAGGATGATCCTCAGTTGACCAGAAATGATGATGATATGGGAGATTGTCACGAGCTATGGGGAATGTTTCTGTCGACTAGATCAGATGAATGGCAAGATAATCTCCAGTGGGGAGTCTTCAATGTCGTCTGGACCATATGAAGGTCCAGGTCTTGAACTCGATTCTACATGAGCCATAAGGAATGTTCCCAGTCAACTGAACCAGATGAAGGTCGGGACAATCTCCATTCTACTAGTCAAAGGACCAAGGGAGTCTCCAATATCGTATGGACCAGATGAAGGCCAGGTCTTGAACTTGACTCTACATGAGTCACAGAGAATGTTCCTAGTCGACTGAACCTGATGAAGGTCAGGAAAATCTCCATTCTATTGGTCAAAGTACCAGGGAGTCTTCAATGTCGTCTGGACCAGATGAAGGCCAAATCATAAAATTAACTCAACATAAGTCATGGAAAATGTTCCCAGTCGACTGAACCAGATGAAAGTCAGAACAATCTTCATTCTATTGGTCAAAGAACCAGGAGAGTCTTTAATGTCGTCTGGACCAGATGAAGGCCAGGTCTTAAACTTGACTCTACATGAGCCATGAGGAATGTTCCCAGTCGACTGAACCAGATGAAGGTCAGGACAATCATATAATTCGAGGTTTGAACTTTCTCATATAATCCCCCTAAAGAAATATAGCATTTGTCGACACAAATACTTTATTATCTTATGGATTATAAAAGAATCCACCCCTAGTTTCCTTAGGATAGACTACAAATAGGCACACCTGTGAACATGGCTCCGACTTAGTAGTTTTGTTCTTTAGCACATGTGCTGGACATCCCCATATGCGGAAATGTCGCAAACTAGATTTACGACCATTCCACAACCCTAAGAGAGTCTTAGGAATAGAATTATAAGGAACTACATTCAGGATATACATTGTTGTTTCCAATGCATACCCCGAGAAAGAACTAGGTAGAGTGCTATAACTAAACATTGATCTCATCATGTCTAGTAGGTCCGATTTCTCTTTTCTGCAACACCATTTTGTTGTGGTGTTCCAGGTGCTGTGAGATGTGAAATAATTTCATGCTCAACTAAGAATTCCTCAAATCTCTATCAAAGTATTCACCTTCATGATCGACGATCGTAGAATTTTGATGCTTTTACCTAACTGGTTCTCAACCTCAGAACAATACTATTTGAACTTTTCAAATGTATCTGACTTGGCTGCATTAGGTAAACATACCCATATCTTGAATAATCGTCAATAAAAGTGACGAAGTATTCATAACCACCTCGTGCTTTTATATTCATTGGTCCGAAAACGTCCGAATGTATTAGCTCCAACGGTTCTTTGGCTCTTATCCATTTTCCAGTAAAAGGTCTCTTGGTCATTTTGCCTTCTAGACAGGATTCGCAGACTGGTAAAGTACCAAGCTTTAACTAGTTTAAAACTCCGTTCTTAATTAGTATATCTATCCGGTCAAGGTTAATATATCCAAGTCTATGATGCCATAGATATGTGTCATCATGAGAAATCTTTTATCGCTTTATTTTAGTTTTTTTCAATCTTAAACATTTCAGTATTAAGCAGTGATTCATGCTTTAACGGCCTTAATACATATAGATTACTCTTGGAGTTTCCTGTGCATATTATTAATCCATTTCTACTAATAATAACTGATTTATTATTAAATGAAATAGATAAATCACTTTCCATGAGTTTTGTTACAGAAATCAAATTCATGCGAAAACCAGAAATATAAAGCACATCATTCAAACAAACAAATAACTATTATTAAAGTTTAATTTGGAAACTCTCATTGCTCTAGCTGAAACAGCATCCTGTGTTCCAACTCTCATGGTAAATCTACCTTAAGCAAAGTCCTTCAATGAGTTAAGTAGCTACAAAGAACAACAAACATGGTTAGTGGCACCAGAATCAACAATCCAAGCGGATTTATCATCTTCCACTAAAAGAGACTCAATGACAAGTAAATCGTATTTACATGTATTCTTCTTCTCTTTCAGCTCATCTAGATATTTTAGACAGTTCATTTTCCAATGTCCTTTTGTTCATAATGGAAACATTTTCCTTTAGCATTGTCACCTTTAGAGCTTTTTTATTTTTCTTCTTTTTCAATGGTTTTGCCTTAGCCTTCCATTGCCTTTCTTCTTATTCTTTGCAGATTTAGAAAATTCGGCAACATTTTCCTCAGCATTGGACCTACGAGGACCCATCATGACAGACTCTTAATTGCTGAGCTCATTTAGCAGTCCAGTCAACGTAAAAGTCAACTTATTCATAAAACAGTTGCTTTTAAACTGCAAGAAACTCTTCGGAAGGGTTTCCATGATCACTTGCTTTGCACATTAATACGTGCACCATAGGTTTCGGCCATATTAAGATGAGACATCATCCTTAACACATGGTCTCAGACTGATGTACCTTCCTTCATCCTCGCGGTTAAAATAGAGACATTGCCTTATGGTGTTGTCGCTCTGAAGGCTGCCCAAACATGTTCTGTAAAGACTGCATAATCAATGATGTTATTGCCATAGGCTCATGATGTGCAGCAAGAACCTCAGACATGGATGCTATCGAATAGCTATGGGTTTTCTCATCGGTCTTAATCCAGTTATTATAGGCATTACGTGTAACTCTGCCAGTATTTGGTGCTAGCTCAGAAGGACATTCATAAACGCGCATTCAACATTCATTCATCGCATATAAAAAATTGTCAAACATTAAGGCATAAAATTAAGCATGATGCATGATCAATGTATAATGAATTAGAAATCTAAAAGAATTACTATACCCAGGTTATCTATCATACCACAAATAAGTGTCGTCGTAGAGTAGATCAAGTATTTGCATGATAGATTGAGACATTCTCAATTGATTAATATATCTGAAATAACTTTATTCCTATATTAATCAACTACTGATATCTTGATCAAGGAAGCTTTGATTAACAACTTAATCATTCCTTTGTGAGTGTGACCCATTATTTCGGAACCCTTGGACTTAACTAGTGAAGTGCCGCCGTAAGGGGTAGGTCAAATCACCAGATACATCTAGAGTCCATATCCTTTTGGAATCCAAACCTGATATTGACCCAAAATGGACACCATCCGTAGGGGGACGAAAGCAAAGTCGTCTCGAGGCACCTTTTGAATCTCACATTTCTAGATAACAATGGAGATCGCGGGATATATTGTGGTATACCCCTCTCCCACTCACTATTTTAAAGTGTAAGGTTTCTTTCTCACTAGTTTCTAATGTATTAAGATTATGCTCGGCTAAAAACATATATTTATTAATACTAATGAATTATTAGTGATTTAACCAATTTTAACTCTTAAAATTTTATTCAATAATCCCGATTAGTCTCTATTAATCTATTACTTAATTAAACTAATTTAATCAAGATGCTATATTGATCTAATTAATTTTAACTATTAAAATATTAGTCTACTATTAGGTTTTAAAATTTAGAATTCAATGAACGGACAAAATGTCATTAAATTATTTAATTGATAAAAGCACATTATTTATTCCAAAGGTACGTGGTATTGTATCTCGAGTGGAGACCATATTACCGTCCATTTGGAATCGACTATGGAATTTATGTCCTGGTTTCCATCCGATATACTAAGAAAAATAATGTACTCATAAGGTCAATTTGTATTAAAACTTGAATTCGTAATTTTTAAACCTTTAAACCAATTAATCTTATTAATTCGTTTGCATGCATCTCATATTCTTATTTAACTATTAAATTTACATAAAATCATATTTTATGACTAGAATATCATGCATGTTATCATGTTATGGCAATGAAAAAGCAAGAGTAGGCATCCTAGGCTATATGATATGTTATTAACTATTTTAACATAAAATCATACTACCAGGCATCGCGTCGTGACTCCCAGTTGTGGGCGTCGTGACGCTCAAGAAACCATGTAGTAAAAAACTTCCATTTCTTGTGCGCATCGCGATTCAGCCTTATTAGCGTCGAGACACTGGATATGCGTCACGACGCGACTTGTTCCAGTGTCGTGACGTGATGCATTCTAGTACTTGAGATTTCAAAAAATTTTGGCAGGGTCGCGACGCGGGCTGGTGCATGTCGCGACGCACCCTTATTTCCAGGAACTGGAACTATAAAAATCATCACATCACAAATTGTGTTAACCAGGCTCTTATTTTCTATACTAATCTAATTAGTACAATAAATCCAAGGCATCCATTGGTCTTCAAATCTAGCTCCATGGTGTGTTGTTGAGTTCTTTGTGGAATCGGATTGTGATAAGTCCTTCGCTGCATCGGCTCCTCCAAGTTACAAAGAGGGTTACAAAATGGACTTATTACAAAGGAAATGAACTTACAACACTTGAAAGAATATGACCTTATGGTCTTACATTCCCAATACTAAAAATAAGGGTCGGAAAAATTAACGATCAATGCAATACATTCATCACATGAATCAAAGTAAACATTCATCAAATGAACATTGAACCCATTCATCTCATAAATCTAATTGTGCCTACTCATCACAACATGCATGATAATAATCTATATCTCATATAAATTATTAAAACTAAAAACTTTAAAAGAGAAGGGTTAAGAACACTTTCCAACCTTAAGCTCTCTAATACTAATTGTAGGAAATGAATTTCCTTAGCGCAGTGGAAGTTACTAATGTGGGCACCTCCTTTGTCATTAAGCATCTAATGCTTTCTTGCAAGGGCAAACACATTAATGTGAAGGCCATACCAAAGCATAAGAAATGTTAAGCAAAAGACAAAGCCATTAGGTGTATAGATACTACCTAATAGACATAATAAGTTGGAGAGCATGGTGAGCCATTTGGCTATATCTCCAAGGTTAATTAAAAAAAATCATTATCTTAATAATGATTTAATTACCCTTATTATGATGTAGTAATTATCTCATATTATTACAAATTTGATTATCTCATAATCATGATTTGATTATCTCATAATCAAAGAATTCTAGAAAACATTACGTTAAACTAATTTAACATAGTTTTCATTTATGACAAATAATATATTATTAATCTTATTAATAATATATAAATATAATGTGAGCATATTATTAGACAATCTAATTATATTAGATTTACTACAGTTAATCGAGCTAGCACGGGGACCAAATGGACCTACGATTCCGAGCTCCAATAATCTCGAAATATTAATTAAATTTTTAATCAATTATTAAGAATTATTAACTTCGCGTTATTCCACTAAAAATCAAAGTTTAACTCTCGTTACCATTGATGGAAAAAAATAACCCGAACAACTTCGGTGTCCATCGATATAGTCATTACATACGGATATAGCCCTTCACGAATATCTCATAAATAGAGCCGGTCATAAGTCCGTTATACCCCTCTAAATATTTTGTCTCTTAAGCACCATTGATTCTATAATGAACAATTAATTCATAAAAATTATGAATGTAAAACTTTCTATTCGTAATAGAAGATTTGAGCGCTCAAATTGTTCAAGTCCCGAATCAACTCTTAAAATAGATATTCTTCTACTTCTCGTAAGAAATAGTGAATTCCTTATCTATGTAAAACGTTCTCATCCTCAAAATACGTAGTTATTGGCCGAGAATGCTACACCAACCTCACCATAGTAAATCAAAGGACATAGTCTGTCATGCCGGAGTTCGTAATACACTCATGATTAAGATCGAATCCATATATGACCATTTATTAGATAAAATGAATTTCTTCGGTTAACGAATATTATAAGAAATTCATATTTATCTGAGTCCAGTCCTATATGATCTCATCTTACAAGGTGCCTCCATTCATATGTCACTGCATGAACAATCCCAGATCAAGGTCGTCATACATGTATAGAGTGGACCACAGCTATAGATAAACCACAAACAAAATACCCTCTTTGTTTGCTCTCTATGGACTATTTAGATTACTGACTTCAGACTTAAATCCTCTTATGAATTAAACATACACTAAGTTTGAAAGTACAAGAGTAATCAAGGTAAACAAGACAATTAGACAATATGCGATTTAAATCAAACAACTTTGATAAATGAATAATGCATTTATTATTATTACAATAATCAATTCCGTTTACAATACATGAAGCTCTAGGACATATATCCCAATAATTTCTACCTCATTCCTTTTTCCTTATTTCGAAAGATTGAAGCTTAAGTTTTTCTCTTCTTGCAAGTCCACTTCTCAATAGATCATTCGACACTACTAAGCGAGCCGTCTCCAATACCAAACTCATTTTAAACTAACCCACTCCAAAATGAAATTGGAGATTCATCTTAGAAGAAAAGAGGTTAAAGTCGACTCCATTATGGAAGGAGATTTACGATCCAGAAGGTATCCCATTGGCCCTTTGCAAACATGTATTGGCTATGATCTTGTTTACTTGGTCGTGTCAACTGACATTTGATCGGTTATTGTTTACGAAGCCATTGACTCCTGAAGAGATTTTATGCGCAGCCGATATCATGACAGGTCAATTTAAAGTGCCTTCATACGAGGAAATGAAAAACAAAAGAAAAAACAAAAGGGCCAAGGGAAATGAGCCAGAGGCTGCAGAGATTCAGATCCCAGTTCCAAGGGATGTAGTTTCGACTGGGAAAACGGTTGCACCCATACAATCTATGGAGATGACTGTCGTATCGAAAAAGAGGAAGGTTGTGGAGGTTGAAGAAGACCTGGAGAATGTGATTGTGAAGATTCCTCATGGGTCGACTGCAATTTCAGACCCTTCAAGCCTCTCAAAGTTCATTAGAAAGCTCATTCTCGAAGAAGATGAAAATAAGTTGAGTGAATTGCGGCCAACAGAGAGGAGCAAAATTACAACAATGAGTTACCAGGTTAGGTTTCTCATAAGATCTTCTTTCTTTAACTTATATTTACTCAAAGTCGTGTGGAAAATAACCTAAGTATTTCCAGGTTATGGAATGTGGCCTCTTTATACAAGAATATACTGAGTCGAGTCAGAGGTGAATAAGAGAGTTAGAGAAGTCCCTCACAGCAGTGAGGAAATAGGTTGTTGAGCTGAAGGCATAATTATAAAGGAAGGGTAGAAGAATTGAGCAGGTGAAAAGGAGCTGAAGGCCACTCAAGCGATGTTAACAGTGGAGAGAGAAATGTTTGGGATTGAATTAAAAGCTTATAAGGAGTGTGTGAAGTCCTTGAGGAAAAAGAACGAAGAGCTTGTGGAGAGACTGGATGGGGTCTGTTTTGAGGCAATACTTATCGAGAGAAGGAAACTGATGAAGCATTATTTAGCGGGGGAACATGATAAGTGGACCCTAGAGAAGTGAATCAAAGAACATGAAAGGTACGAGGCTGGGCATCCCTCGTCTGATGATGAAAATGGAGATGTTGGAAGATCAGTTGATGTTGAAGGCAAGACTGCTGCAGAAGTAGAATCAGCAGGATTAGAGGAGCCTCCAAAGGTTGCTAAAGAAGGATCACCAGGGTTGGCGAAACCTTCAAAGGTCGCAGAATAGAAGATGGATGAGTTTTGTGAAGGATCGGGTCTGAAGCAAACTCAGGTGCTGGAAACCGGAGAAGCTCAAGATGTTCCTGCTGCTGGCGATTCTCTTGATGAAGTTAAAGCTTCTAAAGCTCTAGAGGATTGAATTCTCTTTTACTTATAATTTTGAATGTTTTTATCTTTATCAGTTTGTATTGTAAATTTTTGAATTGAAAACAAAATTGTGGAATGAAAATCTTTTGACTTCTTTATTTCTCTGTATGTCGTTTCAACTTTAAACGATAAATGTTATATCAAAAAGGAAGTTATATGTATCATGAACTTTGTCCCCTAGTCAAAATATAGTCACTTGCTGAGTGGCTATATTATGACTAAGTTTGCTAACGGTACAATCATTTTAGGTGAATCGTATTCCAACTATTCTGAATGGGTCTTCCGTCTTCTGTCACCAATTTGTAGGCTCCATGTCCAACAACCTTTGTGATGATGTATGGACCTTCCCAGTTTGGTCCCAGTTTTCCATGTCCAACTTCTTTAGTGTTTTGGAAAACCTTTCATATGACTCAATCTCCCTCTTTGTATGTTCGACATCTGACATCTTTGTTGAAGTACTTGGCCATTCTTTGTTGATTAGCAGTAAATCATATGGAGGCATGATCTCTGAGTTCGTCAATTATATCGAGTCTGTGATTCATGAGTTGTCGATTAGAATTTGCTTCAAGCCATTGGTAATATGGGGATGAGATATTTCTTTTAGATGGAATTACAGCTTCAGATCCGAATGCCAAAGAGAATGAGGTTTCTCTAGTTGATGAACGTGCAGTTGTTCTGTAGGACCAAAAGACTCATGCAAGTTCATCCACCCAGGCTCCTTTTGCTTTCTCCAATCTATCCTTCATCGTGTTCATAATCGTCTTATTGGAAGACTCGGCTTGACCATTGGTTTGTAAGAAGCGTGGGGTTGAGAAGCTCAGTTTGATTCCCCAATTTTTACAAAAGTCTTGAAAATAGTGATTGATGTATTGGGAACCGTCATCAGTTACAATTTCCTTCGGCAACCCGAATCGACATGTGATATTTTTCCAGACGAAACCTTAAACTTCTCTATCTCGTATCTTGGCAAAGGCCTCTGCTTCAATCCACTTAGAGTAGTAGTTCGTAAGGGCAAACATGTAGACTCGTTGACCTGAGGCGGTTGGGAGTTTTCCAACGATGTCCATTCCCCACTTCATTAATGGCCAATGGGACAGAATGAGGCTGAGCCTTTTAGGTGGTAGGTATGAGATTGGGGCGAATCTCTGATACTTCTTACACCTACTGGTGAAGTCGGTTGAGTCAGCTCGCATGGTAGGCCAATAGTACCTTGTCGTATGGGCTCGACATGCCAAGCTTCTTCCACCAGAGTGATTCCCACACTCGCCTGTATGTAGCTCGTCTAATACATATTGGGCTTCCTCGGGAGTGAGGCACTTAAGGTAGGGTCCAGAGAAGGACCTCCTTAGATGATGGCCATCATGGATGTGAACCTGGCTGCTTGTCGCTGAACTTTCCGAGCTTTGGTTTTGTCTTCTGGTACCGTTCCATTTTGCAAGTATTTTACTAATGGAGTCATCCATGTGTCGTCTGAAGTGATTGTGGTGACTTCTTTAGATTCTCCCTTCCAAATTTCTGGCCATTGCAAGTACACAATTGTATTTTCGAACTGAGGGTGGCCAAAACATCCACTTGAGTATTTTCATTCCTCGGAGCCCGTGATATTGTGAGTTCCTCAAATATCTACTGAGGTTTCTTTACCTTCTATAAGTACGAGGCTATTTGTGAGTCTTGTCTTTGCTACGACCCTTGGAGTTAGTTGACAACTAGTTGGGAATCTGATTTTTCTTCAATCTTTTTGGCTCCCAGTTCCTTGGCCAAAGTCAAACCAACTATCAGGGCTTCGTACTCGGCTTTATTATCGATGACTTTGAAGCCACACTTGACTGCCTGCCATAATGTGTCACCCTCAGGGGTGGTGATCACAACTCCCAACCCGCAGCCTCGCTTATTGCTGGATCCGTCGACTGTGAGTTTCCAAGTAGTTGTTGGTTGGACAAAGTGGACTTCCAACTCGACTGGGACTTGTAGGCTGGGGCTGAAGTCGGCTACGAAATCTGGAAAGGCTTGAGATTTGATAGCGGTTCGTGGTTGGTAAGTAATATCATGCTCTCCAAGTTCCACAGCCCATTTTATCAATCTACTTGATACCTCTGGTTTATAAAGTATGCTCCTCAAATAATAAGAAGTATAAACAATGATAGAATGCCCTTAAAAATATGGGCGTAGCTTCCGAGCCACTGTTATTAAAGCAAACACTAACTTCTCCATTTGAGTGTAGCGTGTCTCTACGTCGAGTAGAGCTTTACTCACATAGTAGACTGGGAGTTGCGTACCTTCTTCTTCTTTGACCAAGACCGCACTCACTACCTGCTCCGAAACTCATAGGTGGAGGAAGAGCCTTTCATCATCAACTGGCTTCAAAGCTTCTTCGCAGGCTGGGGTCCACTCGAAGTTATTTTCTTTCTTGAGGGCTGAGAAGAATAAAAAAAACTTTTATCTGTAGACTTGGAGATGAACCTATTCAGAGTAGCGATTCTCCTTACGAGTCGCATGATATCCTTCGGGCTACTGGGAGATGGAATATTAAAAATAGATTTGATCTGATCTGGATTGGCTTCTATCCCTCATCGAGTGACCATATACCCGAGAAACTTGCCCAAAGCGACACCAAAAGTGAATTTTGTGGGATTCAGCTTCATGCGATATCTCCTCATTGTGTCGAATGCCTGCTCCATATGTGACAAATGTTGTTCAGCTTCTAATGATTTTACTAACATGTCATCTATGTATACCTCTATAGTTTTCCAATTTTTTGCAAGAATATTTTGTTAACAAGACGCTGGTAGGTAGCTCCTGCATTCTTAAGGCCTAATGGCATCACTTTGTAGCAATAAAT
The DNA here is from genome assembly GCA_019454045.1 of Zanthoxylum bungeanum. Taxonomy (NCBI): domain Eukaryota; kingdom Viridiplantae; phylum Streptophyta; class Magnoliopsida; order Sapindales; family Rutaceae; genus Zanthoxylum; species Zanthoxylum bungeanum. The sequence continues at coordinate 139,314 of SKCR01030706.1, read as the reverse complement.
ACCTCTGCTGGTTACGAAGGCTGTCTTCTCCTGGTCATTTGGATGCATGAGGATTTGATTGTAGCCTGAGTAGGCATCCATGAAGCTCAACAACTCATGTCCAGCTGTTGTATCGACCATTGAATCGATGTGAGGCAGATGAAATGAATCTTTTAGACATGCCTTATTCAAATCCGTGAAGTCAATGCAGACTTGCCACTTCCTATTCTTCTTCTGAACAACGACTATGTTTGCAAGGCACTCAGGAAATTGGATTTCTTTGATGGCTTTATTTTGTAACAATTTTTTAACTTCTTCATCGATGATTTGGTTTCTCTCCGGAGTGAAATTTCTTCTTTTTTGTCTGATAGGGGTAGTCTGGGTCCACATGAAGTTCATGGATAATCAACTCAGGATCAATTCCAGTCATATCTTTCTGAGACCATGTGAAATAGTTGTGTCGCTTCTTCAAGAAATCAATTAAGTCAGCTCGTAGCTTGGGTTCTAGATTAGCTCCAATCTGAGCTTTATGATCATCATGTAGTGGGTGAATCAGGACCTCGTCGAGCTCTTCTATGCTTGGTGGATTTGGCTCCGTATCATGAGATCCCTCCTATAACTGCTATGTAAACTAAGGTTTTGCTTTTAAGGTCGTCTGATAGCAACTTCTGAAAGCGGATCTATCCATTTTTATCTCTTGGATCCTCCACTTAGTGGGGAACTTCAGTACTTGATGGTAGGTGGATGAGACTGCCCTCATTTTATGAATCCAAGGCTGACCAATAATTAAGTTACAGGTTGAGGGACAATCCAAGACCAAGAATGTGGTTATTTTATTGACTCCTCCTGCGTAGACTGGAAGGGATATCTCTCCCATGGTGAATTTCTATTCACCACTGAATCATATTAGCATCGTCGACCTCCGATTGATTTTCTCTTTTTCGGTTCCCATGTGTGAAAGTGCATTGATGAAGATGATGTTAGTTGAGGAACCTATATCAACTAATACTCATTCGACCATAACGTTTACAACCTGTAAGGAAATCACCAGAGCGTCATGATGATGGTTCATTTGATTGGAGCTGCTGTTATCTGGAAATTCAATTGTCAGGTTGGTGAACATCCCTTATATTAACATCGCCGAGTGGGAAAAGTCTACAGCTGCTACTCTTGAATGTCTCTTAGCGGTAGAGTAAGAGATACCGTTGACCTCAGAGTCGCCTGAAATAAAGTTCATCGTATCATTTATTGGTGGTGGTGGTGGTGGGGGGTTGTCTTCCCCTTCATTTCTTCAGGCCATCGTAGCCTTACCCTTATATATGAGTAAGTCTTTCAGGTAGCCTTTATTCAGTAGCTCAAAGAATTCCAATCTCAATGCTACACAATTTTTTATCTTATGGATGTAATCTTTATGAAACTCACACCATTTATTGGTATCTTTCCTGGTAGAATTGTCTCTGGAGCGTGAGGGCCATCTTACTTCGTTACCCATCTTTTTTAGGACTGATACCAGTTCTCATGGGAAAATAGTGAAATTGTAGTCTGTGAGTCTCTCTCTATTTGGAGATGTTCTTTCTTGGACCTTGTAAGTAAAGGTCGGTGGTTGAAATCTCGATTGAGAGGGCGATGAACCTTTCTCTGATGGATCCTCATATCTACTGGTTGTGTTGCTTTGCCTTTGAATTCCTTGTGTCATTTGGGAATATTATGCATTCCTTCATTCTGTAGGCTGGATGAACTTTCTCTCTTCTTGTTTCTCTTATCCTCTTCCCATGGCCTGATCCCTAGTGTGGCATCAAAATTTTGTCAACTTCTTGTAGAGCCCGCTATCTACAAGTAAACTATTTATGAAGGCTTCCACTGCAGTAGGCTGATGGAGATCCGGAATAGATATCCTTTCTTTATTGAAACGAGCAATGTACCTGTGCAAAGATTCTCCTTTTCGTTGCTGGATGGCGTTGATGTCATATATGGTTTTCTCAAGCTTACAAAAGCTCACAAAGTGCTCTATAAATTTTTCTGCCATTTGTTGGTACGATCTGATGGATCTGTCTGGGAGATTGATTAACCAAGTGAGGGCTGGGTCTGCCAATGTTTCCCTAAATTCTCTGCACATTCCACCCTCTCATTGGTGTGGAGCTAGACCCATCGACATCATCTATATTTTTAATGGACAACATGGTCTTCTGGGTTTGTTGATCCATCATACAACTTCATGTCTGGAGGACTAAATTTCTTTGGCAGGTCAATGGAAGTGATGGTCTCCAAGAATGGGGTGTCAAAAATTATATCGGCTCGTCTTTTCCTTACTGGTAGTCTGACGCCAGGTAGGCTAGATAAATAACCTCTTTGAATTCTCATATTTCCTTACGCATGGTGGATGTGACTTGTTGTGCTTGGTCGACTGGGGAAACTGGTTCTCTTCTTGCATGGTTTCAGGGGTGATAGTTTGATGGCAGATTGTCACATGCCACATCGTTGAATGCCCCCAAGAAATTAGTTGGGATTGTTGGATTTATGGGATGATCTGGAGTACCACGTTGTTGGGAGGTTGAAGAAATTTTCTCCAATTGCTTTTGAAGAGTCGTGTTGGAGCTTCAAATGGCTAGATTCTCTTCTTCTAAGGCATGTAAGCGTTCCTGGAGCATGGCCAATTGTTCTGCCATGAGGTCTGGTGTCTGCTCACTGCTAGAAGTCATAAGTAGCTGGATTGAAAGGATCGTAGACTGCGAGATCTTTGCTTGCTATAAATTTTTAAGGCCCCACGGTGGACGCCAGATTGTGGACGCTGGTTTTCGTCTGAGGCCCACAATCGAGAATTTATATTATGGGGCACTAGCGATCCTACAAAACAAAGGTAGAATGAGCGGAGAGTACTGCCCACTGGTGTGGTGGGTGCCGTAGGCACTCCGACGCTCAAGTCAATAGTGAATACGAGTGGTAAATAAGGAAGAGAAAGGTCTTAGGTTACCTTGACATCCATTAACTGTCGTGAAGGTGGTGGACCGATGTTTAGAGAGTAAAAGACTTGGAGAGCTCAAGTATGAGAGTTGAGACTTGAATGTGAATGCTTCCATGCCTTTCCCATGTACGCTGAGTTATGCGTCTATTTATAGGTTGAGAGAAGTCGCTTTATAGCTGGAATATGACCTGTATTTATGATAGTGGGACCCATGACACGTTTATATGTCATGGATTTCTGTGCTAAAGGATCTTAGCATGTGGAGCTTAATATATTTGTTGAGAAAAAATGGATATGGTAGTTGAGGAGATAATATGATGTTTTTCGGTGGGAATCTGTTTAGATAACCCATGGGCTGCTTGGGCCCGAAATAAGTAGAGTATTTGGTTTTCAACATTGGGCCAGATAATGTTCAAAGGAATTTGCGCTTTATTTGGTATTGGGCCTGAAGTGAAAAATGATTTTGCCCTTGGTCCAAAATTGACCCGTTCAATATTTTACCTCATAAACATCTCATTATTACATTAATAATGATAATGTCGTTATGATATATAACACTAGAAATAAATTTGTACGCTCCTACTAACCCTACTATCACATATGTATTCTCCATGCTTTGATAAAATCAGACAATCTGACTGATATCAGAATTAGAGAACACAGATACTCAGAAAGCTCATATGAGTCTACAATAGACTTTATAAGCTAGTATTCCAAACTATGATCTTAGCAGAATACAAACTCCAGGGCCATTCCAGAAAAAACACTTCAAATAAAGAAATCACAATGGATCTCTTATTCGAAGAAACCATTCGAAAATGCCACTTTGCATTCCTAGCTAAAATACACAGTTCAATATTAATATTAACCAACAGATATTTAATTGTTCAATTAGTACAACTAGAGGCAAGTTTCCTCAAAATCTACAATAAATTGTCGAGTATAACATTTCTCACTGTCATACTATAAAGGTCAAACATTTATAAGCTCACTTTGCTTTTGCTGAGCAAACCATTTGCACATTTTATGAACGATTCATAAAGAAAGCTTAATCAAGTTCAAAACTTGATCGTAGCCCAGTTCATGGGCTGCCCGAACAGTGACCAACTTACGTATTTTCACTCCGAAATAATTTTCGGTAATTATTCTAATGCTCAATACACATCCAATATATTTAAACATCATAATATTTATTATCAAAAATTCAGAATATCCAGATCTGATATGGGTACAAAAGCTATCATTTTTCATGCTTTAAATCCATTTTTCTCAACTTTAATCATATTAATATTTACACCAATCAAAGCCACCACCAATGAAGAACTCAAGAAAAATTCTAGGAGTCATATATCCGCAATGGTATCTCAAGTCGAATGACCACTATGCTACTTGACTCGAGAAGATTCTTATTGACGTTGGTGTACCATCTAATAGGAAATCTTCGGTGAGCCGTTCAGTGTTTATCAAACAAACACCTACACATCTATACGAGTCTATTGAGACTCATGGTTCATTGGGATAAACCATCGAACCAAGTCCCGTTATACGACATGTACCGGTCTCAGTAGATTTTAATAACTGACCCGTATTAGTAAATCTTGACCAGGAACTTTATTTAAGAATATAAACTTATAGTGACACTTCCCAATGTCAATTACATATTACGTTGTAACAGCGTACTGCGTTGTAAATCTTGGGATCTTTGTCTAATATATAAATATCACTAAATCAGATTTAGTTTCAATCTAATCGTAATTAGATCGAATACATATATAGAAACATGAGGTGTAACCATATATAAGTAATATTATGGAAAATGTATTATTCATATTCATGAATCGAACATAAATACGATCCGGATTGATGCTTCGACCACCAACCCTAACAATTTCTCCCACTTGCTCTAGTGTTAATCCAAGATATCATATATACATCTAAATGTGTATCACATACGCATGGCCCTCAAGAGCTCACATAGCACTCAAGATATAGGTAACAACAAGTAGGTCCGTTATAACATATTGAGTTTGTCTAACAAACCCAACTGTTTCCCCTTAGCCAACATCATTCATATTTGGTAAAAACTAAGTTCTACATCAATATGACTCAGACGCGACATCAATATTGTGCTACAGTTACTGAGTTGTCCAAATACTTAAGGATCAATTCTAAAATACTATGCAGACAACTGCAAGCACAACACTAATATCAAAACTTCTAATCTATAAGGTCACTATGGAACAATAAGTCAATACTTCATAAGTTACAACTAATTTCACTCACAGTAGAATCATATGTGACACTCCAACTGCATCTTTTATGACTCTTTATGACGTAGACTGTCTAACGTCATAATTAGACTCAAAACTATTCAGACTCTAATGGTTGTGCACTATATTCTCCACGAATAAGAAACGCGTTCTTAATATCTCAAATATAACAAAGAACCTGATTCAAGACACATCCTATGGTCTACAACGTATCAAAATAGCTCGGAAAAATTACGATTAAATCGATATCTTTAATCGCACATAATAATATTCATTATACCATCATCCTATGATGCATAAGATTGACTAGACATTCTAATCAATTTCTCTTTCGACAAAGGAATCATCATTTACGAAAGATTAATACTATATATAAGAGACACACTAATTGGCAAACAATTATACTAACTGTCACACATATAGTCTTGTTGTGTCCTTTATTAGATCTTATCTAATGCATGACTAATAAGAGTATCTCCCTGGATCAGATATAACAGAGACTACCCCCTACTTTCACAGATAAAAGAAGACTTAGGTAAAATTTTTACCTCATAAATATCTCATTATTACATTAATAATGATAATATCGTTATGATATATAACACTAGAAAGAAATTTTTACGCTCCCACTAACCCTACTATCACATATGTATGATATATCCTTTGATAAAATCAGGCAATCTGACTGATATCAAAATTAGAGAACATAGGTTTTTGGAAAGCTCATTAAGTCTACAATAGACTCTATAAGCTATTATTCCAAACTACGATCTTAGCAGAATACAAACTTCAAGGCCATTCCAGAACAAACTCTTCAAACAAAGAAATCACAATGGATATCTTATTCGAAGAAACCATTCAAAAATGCCACTTTCATTCCTAGCTAAAATACACAGTTCAATATTAACATTAACCAACAGATCTTTAATTGTTCAATTAGTATGACTAAAGGCAAGTTTCCTCAAAATCTACAATAGATTGCTGAGTATAACATTTCTCACTGTCATATTATAAAGGTCAAACCTTTAATAAGCTCAATTTTCTTTTGCTGCGCAAACCATTTGCACATTTTATGAACGATTCATAACGAAAGCTCAATCAAGTTCAAAACTTGATCATAGTAAGCTTTGAACAATCCGAATAATGTATTGTATATTTTATTATTTATTAATAAAATAACTACATTTCCATTTCATACCTTATTAATGGTATTGGCATTATGCATATTAGATTGATGTATAAATATGCTAAAAATGACATCGACCTTAGAATAGTCTTGTAGTAATACTGGACACTAGGTGGTCCGACATTGGGATAAGTAATACTATTGTAAATTATTCTTAAAGTAAATATTCCTAGTCGTTGGTTTTGGAATACGGTCGAATTTCTATAACCTAGAAGACTAGCACATGTCGTATATTGGAATTAGAGTTCCAATGGTTTAAATCTGAGATGGATTCTATGCATGACAATTAAGTATAAGGCTTAGTTGAACTTCCTGAAGGAGTTAAACCTATTGGTTTTAAATGGGTTTTCAAAAGGAAGCGAGGGCCCGATGGAAAAATGGAAACCTTTAAGGCCCAACTAGTAGCGAAAGGTTACACTCAACGCATGGGATTGACTATGAGGAAACTTTTTCACCAGTAGCCATGCTAAAATCCATTAGGATTCTTTTAGCCATTGTTGCATATCACGACTATAAGATATGGCAGATGGATGTGAAAACCACTTTCCTAATTGGATTCCTTGAGGTGGATATCCATAGGGAACAACCAGAGGGTTTCGTATCCAGTGAGACTTAAAACCTGGTTTCTAAGCTTCAAAAGTCTATTTATGGACTTAAACAGGCATCTCGAAGTTGGAATCGTCGTTTTGATGAGATAATTAGATTATCTGAATTCATCAAGAACGAGGAAGAACCATGTGTTTATTAGAAAGAGAGTGGGAGCATGATAGTTTTCCTAGTCTTGTATGTAGATGTCATTCTTATCATTGGAAATGATATAAGATTGATGCAAATTGTGAATGTCTACCTTTGTAAGAACTTCTCCATGAAAGATATGGGTGAAACTTCTTATATACTAGGTATAAGGCTCTACCGGGATAGATTTAGGAAGCTTATAGGGTTGTCGCAATCGACGTACATAGATAAAATGTTAGAAAGGTAGGGTTTTAACAACTGTAAGGTAGCAAATGTACGTTTTTGATACGACATACATATTTTGAAGAAAATGGCACCTCAAACTGAGGAAGAAAAAATTAGGATGTCTAACTTGCCATATGCTTTTTGTATTGGAAATATAATGTATGTTATGCTATGTACAAGACTTGACATCAGTTTCAGCATCAGTATGACTATCTGATATCAATCTAATCCAAGTAATGATCATTGGACAGCCGTGAAACATATCTTGAAATATCTTAAGGGTACTAAAGATAAGTTTATGATATATGGAGAAAATGAACTACAAGTTAAGAGTTATACAGATTCCGACTCCAAGGAGATCCAGATGATAGAAAATCTACATCAGGAGCTGATTCCACCACTGAGACGAAATTTTAGCGGCTTCAGAAGCTGTATCGATTAGAAATTTTATCACAAAACTTGGCTTTGTGCCTATTATTACGGATTCGGTCCCATTGTATTGTGATAATAGCAGAGCCATTGTACAGACTAAGGAGCCGAGAGTGCATTCCAAGTCTAAGCACGTGGAAAGGAAATATCGCGTAATTAAAGAGATTATTGAATGAAATGACATAGTGGTCTTGAAAGTTCAAGGAGTAAACAACATAGAAAATCCACTTACAAAGGACTTATCTGCTAAGTTATTCGATAAACATATGGAGGAGATGGGACTGCGGTACCATCCAGATTGGCACTAAGCAAGTGGGAGTTTGTTGGAGTTGGTTCTTAGAGTGCCAATCCGAATAATGTATTGTATATTTCATTATTTATTAATATAATAACTACATTTTCATTTTATACCTTATTAATGGTATTGTCATTATGTATATTAGATTGATGTATAAATATGCTAAGAATGACATCGACCTTAGAATAGTCTTGTAGTAATACTGGACACTAGTTGGTCCGACATTGGGATAAGTATTACTATCGTAAACTATTCTTAAAGTAAATATTCATACTCGTTGGTTTTGGAATACGGTCGAATTCCTATAAGCTAGAATACTAGCATATATCGTATATTGGAATTGAAGTTCCAATGGTTTAAAACCGATATACCATGAGCTTTGGAAGCTCGCATAAATGTGTGGGTATTGGTTGGACAGAATACTGAATGACTCACAGGTGATTCCTAATAGTTGGAAGTACACACTATCGTCGATAGGAATCTCCTCGAGTCGAGTAGCATATGTGATTCTTTGACTATAGGATAACATTTGTATGAGATCCTCCACACTTTGATGCTATGTATATCAGAAACATTTCAAAGGTCTGGACTCTAGATGTTCGTTAGGTGTGGACCGATGCACTCGTTAATCAAGTGCGAATCAAGTTAGAATCTGTGGGCCAGTATTTGATTCAAACAAATACATATGTATTTAGAATATATGTATGTTAGTTGTATAACATGTGTTGTGGTTGGTTTTGATGTTAAAATTTGTTTTAAGGTATATTGGAATGATAAGATAAATTTTTTTGGATTGATTTGAAGGTTGAAATTGCTCACTGCCTAGAGGAGCGTCGCGACACTAATCTTCCAGTGTCGTGACACTGAGCATCAGACCTACGAGCGTCACGACTCCCACTCTTCCGTGTCACGACCCCGAGATGTTCAGCTCTCACAGTTGCACTCGTACTTTGAAGCGTCTCGACTCCCAAGGCTCCGCGTCACGACTCCAAAGGCTGATGAACACTAAAACTTCATTTTCTTCATTCCGGAATTTTCGGACTCTGTTTTGGTCCCCGTTTTTCCCTACGGACTTGTATCGAAATGTAGTTTTCTTTAAAATATTTTAAAATACACCTATCTCTGATATCATTGGGTTAGACCCACTTTCACTCCGTGGGGCACCGATCCGACCCTAGGGGTTCCACAACTGCCCCAACAGCTCCAGCTCCTAACTGGGTAGGTTCCTCAAGTCGTGGATTGACTGACTCTACTTTTATTGCTTCCCATTATCTTTCTTTTCTTTTCTCTCATACTTCTTTAATAAATAAGGTTTCTTTCAAAACGGCTGTGAAATAACTCATTGCCAGCTTCTGGCTTCCATAAACAACCTCAACCCCATCTTGGGTAAAAAACTTCAATTTTAGGTAATAACGCGACATAGCTGCCCTCAACTTCATCATAAAGGGCCTTCCCGAAATCACCTGATAGGTGTTCAAGCAATCCACTACTGTGAAATCCATCATGATGATCCGAATATTGGGAGTTATCCCGATAGTCATTTTAACTGTACCGGCCTAATGGGACAATTGTTGCTCCCCCTAACTCGTTCAATGACATTGCATCTTGGATTAAAGTAGTGAAATCCACGTCTAAATCATTCAAGGCTTCCCTATAGATGATATCTATCGCGCTCCCTGGATCCACCAATATTTTGTCCACCTCTGCCCCCGCCAATATTGGCTTTGATTATCAGCGCATCATCATGGGGGTAGCTCACCCCCTGAGCATCTTCCTCAGTGAATAGTATGAGCATCGGTCTTGCCTTTTCGATCATCGAGGCCTTCTCTATTATCAGTACCTCCGGACCTTTGCTCTGGCAGTAGTTCTTTCTGGCTCGATTTGAATCTCTGGCCAATGTCTTTCCATCTACTATCGTTAACATCGGTCTCTGCTCCCTATGCTGCCTGACCCTCATAGCCTCGTGGTCTATGCATTCCTATAGTTAGTCATTCATCAACAGTCTTCCACATGTTCCTGCATGTCCCTCCATCTCTCTGTGGCATGCCTCGTCACATTATGGTGCATGCAATAAGTAATTTGGTCTCTCTTCTCAATCGAGAAACTCCTTGGGCCGGGCTCAGTTAATAAGCCATTATCTTGAATTTCAAGAGCTATCTGGGCCAATGGTCTGTTCAAGGCATTGTACATTGTTCCTCTAGTGACATGAGCGACCTTGATCGGAGGTCTTCTCTCATGCGTTGAAGTACCCTGAGCTATCGACCCGTATTCCTTCTGCCATAGGGCTGGTATCTTCTAGTCTATGCCAACATCACGCAGATTCTCTTGCCTTGGAGCTTTCGGTGCCCAGGTAGTTCCTCATCGGGCTATTTTCTCCTCTTCTTCCAGCAACACAAACTTTCTTGCCTGCTTCAAGGTTGCGGCATAGTCCGACACCTCTTGGATCCTTTTGTGGGACCATATTGTGGTATATGTCGACAAAATTCTTCAAGGGCTCGTCATCTCTTTGCTTCATCATCCTTAATAACCCCATTATCTTCCTTGGTACGCACACTCCTTTGAAATGGCGCACAAAAAACTTCATCAACTGTGAAAAAATACTGATATTTCTTGGGGTCAAGTTTCTGAACCATAAGCTGGCCGCCTCCCAAAGTTAATGGGAGCACCATGCATATCGCCCCTTATACCATTCCCTAGATTTCCATCAATAAAATAAAATTTTAGATGTGGGACTTAGGGTCCGTGCTGCTCCTATAAATATCCATCGTGGGTATGATGAATCTCCTTGGAAACTCCACCGCCAATATTTCCTTCACAAATAGAGATGTTGTCTCCATATCCTTATCACCCCGAGCTCATCCCTTCACACTTTCCTCCTATTTCCTCATCTCATTCCGAAACTATTCTCACATTTGGCTTTCGGAGCCGTCATACTCTCACCCAATGGCCTCTTCAAGCCTTCCACTTCGAATGTGGTATCTTCCATAACTGGGAACCTTACGTCCTCTCTCCTGGTACCATTCCCAAGTCACTTTCCTCAAAACACGGGCTATTGCTGGATGATTCTGGGGTTCACCTGCCTTTTTCTTTTTGCCATGGCTCCATTGTTTGCACAACACTGGCAACAACTACAGATCTCACCCTTTAGGCATTTTTCTTCCTATTTCCACAATCTTCATTTGCTACTGTGATCCTTTTTCCTTCTATTAGGATCTATTTTCCCTCACTCTTCTGTCTTTTTCTCTAACTTCTCAATATTTTACATTAAAGCCTTAATGAAGGCTTGAGTTGTTTCCCTTTCTTTTAGAGCATCTTCCCTTTCATTTCATAGGGTTTTTTCCATCTTCTCCATCCACTCCGTTGTCAAAGCCTCTGAAGTTCTGTAGTTTCCATCTCCTGCCATCATCTTAGTGTGGTTGTTACTTTTTATATTATTCCCCATAGATGGCGCCAACTGTTGACGACTATTTTTTATTCCAAGTATAATTCAGGGAATCTGCTCCTCGAATAAACCTCCTCCAACCAGTGAATTTGTTTGGTTACTTGGGAACCAAAGCAAATAAGAAATCACAGAGAAAACAAAGGATTGGCGTGGTTCGGCGAAGAGTGGCTCCAACCTACATCAATAAGAGCAAAGAAAAGAAATTTTATTAAGACCTCGAGTAAAGACCGACCAACTTTATCTCTCTATCACTACACTTTAAATGCTATTTTACAAGTTATCAAATATCAAAATTGCTAACCCCTAAATCTGAATCTTCAACCCTTTTATATAGGCTTCTAAATCCACTGTTACACCAACCTATGACATCAGCTCACGTCATCCTGTCATCATCTCCCATGCTCCTTTTTCTAACTGCTTTGCAACAATAGTTCAGACTTTCTGACTCAACCACCTTCTGTCAGCAAAAAGTTATCATTCCCACCTTTATCATATACAACACATTCAGCCCATGTGACAACCTTCAATTTAAACATTCCCACGATGTTCCATGTTTCAGAAAGAAAGTCTTTGACCAACTCCCGTCGCATCAGCCTTCCAGAGGCTCGAACTATCATATAGGGCTTACGTCATTCAATTATAAGTACAAGATATTACAACCCTAGCCTTGGTCCCCGGGTCAGTATGCCAAGTGGAACATCATCGAATACTCTTCTTTGCCTCTTTACCGGGTCGAGTCGGTAGTAATAGACTATGTCGGGTCCGCCTTCACATATACTTAAGTTCAATCGGTTATTATACATTCTTACCAGGTTGGGTAAGTATCCTAACTTATCTTCCTCAACTAGCTCTTCCAATAGACATCCATTTGTACCTCGGGCTCGGACCTTTAGTCTAACCCCTTATTCTCAAAAAGGCCTTGGACCATCTGATGCGTAAACCCCATTGTACCCCTCTTCAGGCTTCAGAGTTCATCGGGGTCAAAAATCACTCAATAGAGTCATTTTCAGTCCTAACAAAAAAAAGAGATAGAAATGAAGAAAATGAAGATGAAGATAATTTGTTTTCAAAAGGATAGGGTGCCACGTGCCAAATTTTAAATGGTCAATTTAGATTTCAATATTTTAAGTACATTTCTTTTTTTTTTCTCTCTCTATTTTTTCTTTTAAAAAAAAAAGGGTGTGTAAGAACAAATACATTTTTAACCATTTACCTCCTCTATGATTTGAACTTGATCACTGCATTTTAAAATTTCTTATTATTACAACCTAGTAACTTGGACAATAATCACATAATATGGTTTATGAGTAATATAACTAAGGCACATATAACATTTCAATCACCAATGTGATTGAGGTAAATTAAATAGGTTTGTTGCATAGAAGTCTTTGAAAAATTATATTGAAGGTTAACAATGTGACTAAGCGTTAGCAATCTTATTGAGGTTAGTAATGTAATTGAGGCACACAAAATATAACTTCCAGTCACTAATATGACTGAGGTTAGAAATATGACCGGGGATAAGTAATGTGACCGAGGACAAACAATGTTAACAATTCACTCACTCGTAAAATTATGACGACCACTAATAATCTCGCTAAACTATACAAGTCAAGGCCATTGCATACGTATAATCCCTACATCACAGGCTATCAATATTATACCGGGGATATATATATATGAACGTCAAATCCCTAAGGTATAATATAGTCAACTTTCAAATTTACGATCTCTAGATAACACTCGAAACTCGCTTCCGAAGTATACCACATCCATGGATTTACTAGATCGCAAACACGTACAAGATACATATGCCCTGTACACAGGGCTGACGGATTCTATATGATACTCACAGGATATCATGATCATCAGTCCATACCTAACAAGCAGGTAGAGGTATGATCTAAATAGATCGGTGACGTGACTGCCATCAAAGTCTGAAGGATGTCTCATATATCCGTAGTGGTATCTCAAGTCGAATGACCACTATGCTACTCGACTCGAGAAGATTCCTATTGACATTGGTGTACCATCTATTAGAAAATCTTCGCTGAGCCGTTCAATGTTTATCAAATAAAACCTACATGTCTATACGAGTCTCCCAAGACTCACGGTTCATTGGGATAAACCATCAGACCAAGTCCCGATTTACGACATGTACTGGTCTAAGTGGATTTTACTAGCCAACATGTGTCAGTAAATCTTGACCAGAAACTTTATTTAAGAATATACAACTTATAGTGACGCTTCCAAATGTAAATTACAAACTACGTTGTAACTGCGCACTACGTTGTAAATCCTGGTGTCTTTGTCTAATATATACATATCACTAAATCATATTTAGTTTCAATGTAATCGTAATTAGATTGAATACATATATAAAAACAATTAGTGCAACCATTAAGTAAGTAATATTATGGAAAAAGAAATTGTTCGTATTCATGAATCAGACATAAATACGATCCGGATTGGCTCCGAGCACCAACCATAACATTATCATCGCCAATGCTTCTACTTGTTGCGAACTAGATGATATATCTTCCTTATTTTTTTGCCTAGACTCTTCTTCCATAACAGCAGCTGCAACTTCGTCAAAGACTAGATTACTAATGACAACATTACTTGTCAAGTTGATGATAAATTGATCATACGAATCATACGGACTTTGAAGTAGAATCTCCGCATGTTCTTTTATTGATATACTATAATCCAACATATTGAGTTGAGAAAATAGTGTATTCAAGTTGTTGATTTGATCCGTCATGGATGTGGACTCACTCATTCGAAGAGTGTAAAGTCTTCTCTTCAAGAAGATCTTGTTGTGTAGTGACTTGACCTCGTAGAATTTTGTTAATCCATCCTAAATTTCTTTTGCAGTCCTCTTCTCTACAACACTGGATAACACAAAATCTGCTAAGGCTAGATGCAAGTTGCCTATAGCGTTATCATCCATATCCTTCCATTTTTCATCAGTAATTCCATCTGGTCTCTCTCCAATTGCCGCCAAGCAATTGTCTTTTCTCAAGATTGCTTTTATTTTAAATTTCCATAGGGAAAAGTTGCTCCTGTTGAACTTCTCAATTTCGAACTTTCCTGCCACGTTTCTGATGACGATCACCTTCTCACTTGAACCGACTTTTACTATTTCACCGTGAATAGTACTGTTTATGTGAATAGTACTGTATATGTTAATAGTATCATATATATGAATAGTACTAAATATGTGAATAGTATCGTATACATGAATAATGCTATATCGTATAAGTGAATAGTCTTCGTGAACAGTAACCCTGAACCTGAAGCTCTGATACCACTGTTAGGGGATTGTGGGCTGAAGCTTGCACACAAGTAAAGTTAAAATTGAGAATAATTGTTAGTTCATGAGGCTTTGCCTACCATATAACAATACAATAATAATTAGGAGGCTTAGCCTACCATAAATATTAACAATAAAATAAAGCAATAAGACACAAATTTAACGTGGTAAAACCCTCAATTTGAGGGAAACATGCATGAGCAAAAGTAGTAGGATTTCACTATAGTGGAAAGAATTTTACAACTTCTCTCTAAACACAAGGAATGAATAATCTCACACTCTCTTAGAATAGGAGAATTACAACTCTCTCATAAACTCTTAAGAAGAAACTGTAACAACCCCCTCTAGGAGACGTTACAGGCAGGGAATAGGCTGACCTATTCCCTTAAGCCTCTGACTATCTGACTGTAATCATCTTTACTAGACTCTTCTCAAATTACTGACTCATGCATATGGATTATTGCCCTGACTCAACAACATGAAATGCAACTCAATATAGATAATTGTATACCCAAGAATACTTTCTCTTAACAACTTTATTCATAAACATTTTAACTTATACAACGACCGAATCAATACCAATGACTATTACATAACTTATTTTCTAATCTTACCGGACTCTCTCCCTTGACTTGAATTGGTGGACTCAACACCCTAGTGACTACCATCAGTATCCATCCTCCCGAGCTCCTCCTCTGGGTAAACCTGTAAAACAGAAACACTGGGAGTGGGGGGTTAGATCGTTTGAATGACCTAGTGAGTGGACAATTAAAATGAAAACTGATTCTTTCTGAAAATTTATGGTTCTAAAAACTGAAATCCTCCCATAAAACATTCTTTTCTGAAATCTCATTCTTATCTGAAAACTCAACTCTTCTGAAAAGCTTTTCTGAAAACTCTTTTATAAAATCAACTTTTCTGAGAAATCTTTTTCTGGAAATCCACTTCTGAAAATCTATTTCTGAAAAATCTGCATTTGAAAACTCTTTATTTGAGAAAATCTATATTTGTATATCTGTATATGAATATATGTATCTGAATATTTGGCGCATGGGGACGCTACGTATCGCTGTTGTAACATCCAGAAATTTGGAAACTCTTCCGGAAGGATTTTGTATTGCAGATCGGGTATCAAATGAGACTAAATCGGAGAAAAAGAGTTTAAGTATTGAAATATAGCTCGGAATATTTAAAATAGATATTTTATGTTTTGGAAATCGCGTGACATAAAAGAACCGCTTACGCGATTTATGTATATTATTTTATACGGACAAAGTTTCTTATTTCGGCTATAAATATAGCAAACGAACTCCGATTGAGGTTATTCTTGAACCATTGGACTCATTTTTCCACGACGAACAACTTTCGTGTTGAACACTTTTCGAATATCACAGCAGAATGGATTCAAAATAGCTGATTGCCAAAAATACCCTTCTAAGTGGGGGCAATTTAGTAATTTCTGGAGAAATGACACTATAACTGTTTGTTATTACAAAAAAAAAACAAAGGAGATACGTGTGAGAGAGGAAGAAGAGAGAGAAAGAGAGATGTGGCCGGTGCACGGCCAGTCGGCCACCCCCGGTGGTGCCCACCGGCACCGCCGACATCGTCCAGGCAGACCGGCCACGTGGTGGCCGGTGATTCCCCAATAGGCGGTCGGAACAACGAGAAAATGGATGAGAAAGACACGAGCTTGGGTTTTCCGATCCCGGCTCATTGCTTCATTTCACGGCCCGAGCCATCCGCCAAATCGAAGCTCTCAGAAAGTACTACAAGATGGCAGTGACGATTTTTCCAATCCATGCTCGGTTGCTCGTAAAACGAGGAGAAAAAGTGGTGGTGAACAGTAACATCGAATGAATAGTAGCTCCGATCGGAATTCCATAAATTCCAGCGCGTTCGTGGGATCGTTTGGAGTCCGTATATGGCCTTGAAATCTTGGTAAGAGCTCTCGGTAAAAAGTCGCTAATTTCAAGTTTTCCACTAAATATTCGGATGTTTCCAGTAGCTTCGTACAGTAACGTAATGATATAAATTAAATTTTTTGAGCATAAGTATATTGAATATGTGTATAGGGTAGAATCCGAAAGAAATTGGAGTGAATATGATCGATCCGATAAGCAAAGCGAGTTTTTGGTAAAGTTGGGTTTCGCATGTATCTGTGCTTTGATGAACGTAATTAAGGATATGACTTAATTTTGATGAAACATTAGTATTTGAGTAAATTCTTGAGAGGTTCAGAGGGCTTAGGTTCCTTTCGGGAACTTTTCGGAAGATTTTTTGGAAATGCGTAAATTGCATATTTGAGCTACTGAATTGATTTATAACAAATTTTAATGGTGTAATATAAGTATTGGATGTATTATGAGCAATGAAACTGAAAACGAATTTAATTTGGATTTTCCCGGACAGTTTGGGAGTTTATGTTATCAGTAAGTTTTCCATGATTAATGACCCTCATAATCTGTATTTTATGTTACAGATGGGGAAAGAGAAAGGATAACATGGACACCATGTCAGTATCTCACTATGAACTCGTCGTAGTAGACAATGTACGATGATTGATTATGTGTTTAGATATGTATATAGATTGAAGGCTCATAAAAAAATAAGTAGCAGTAGTTATGGAGTTTTAGAAAGCATGATATGAGAGTTTCGAGAGGTACAGACAGTGAGATTCGTAAAGAGCATGTATAGAAACAGAATGTCTGAAAGTATTCATAGTGTCGGGTTTCTAGATAGCAAGCTAGTATCAACATGAAAAGTTTAACAAAAACGGTCGTTACATTTTATAATTAAGCATATTTTCTAGTAGAACATGTTTTCAGTACGTATGATGTAAGAGTGTTGTAAAGAGTTTTAACTAAGTTTCCAGACCTCAGTTTAGTTTTGGTCAGAGTGTGGAATCAATGTATGGAATGTGTTGATATGTTTAATGACACGTGCAGGCATTTTTCATATATATATACGTTTGTGAAATGGGGTATGGATCCATTTTGTATATATTGGATGAGTGAGATGTCATCAGCTCGTAATAAAGTGTAGGTGACTCTGCTGTTGTGTATATTGATAATGTCATTGCATTGCATGACTTACATGATCATATGCTTGATATGTTGTTGCGTATGCATTTTGCATACCCAGAGGGAGACACAGTGTACATTGACAGATACAGACTCAGGACCAGGGGGACAGTGATGCGTAATGCCCCTGGATCCTAGTTATAGTGAGTGGACCTCTTTTCTCAAACTGATTTTATTTACAGTTTTGACATCAGACTACTTTTGAGCATACAAGGCGTTAGCCAGAATTTTATTATAGTTACTTTTCAGATAATGATGATTTAGAAAAAGAATGTTTTCAAAACATGAGTTTTATGTTTTCGAGGCATTGGAAAAAACTCACCTCAGTATGTAACTTGATTCAGATAATGAATTGATAGTCAATACATGTGCACATGTAGAGGACTATGGGGATGGCGATACGTAACGCCCCCAGATCCTAGTTCAGGACTAGGGATGACAGATGCCCCTAGATCCTAGTTTCAGAGCTTGGAGGGTAGCATAGATCCGTAACCCCAGTTCTAGTTCAGTGGCTTGGGGGACGGCGATACGTAACGCCCCAAGACCACTAGTTTCAGAGACATGAGTGGCATGCTTTGGGGGACGGTGATACGTAACGCCCCAAAGTCATGGATTTGTATTTCTGGCTCTAGTTAGGCGTGTGGGTTGGACGGCGATACGTAACGCCCCCATGCGTCAGGTTTTCAGAGACAAAGACCAATTTTTCAAAAACAGTATTCAGAAATCAGTTTCAGAGATAGTTTTCGGAACAGATCTTACAGATACAGATTTTTCAGAAACAGATTTTCAGAAATGGATTTTCAAAGACAGATTTACAGAAAATGATGATTTATAAATGATTTTTCAAGAGAAATAGTTTTAAGGGTATCTCAGAGATTTACAGACAGAAAAGGATTTCCAGAAAAGTTTCACAGGAAGAGATTTTTTTTCAGACAAGAAAAGAGTTTTCAGAATGATTGGCTTTCTTGAGATATTTTCTTTGATATGGAAATTTAGTGATATCCAGTTCTGATTTGATGAGTAGCATTGTAGTATGTTATGAGTATGTGCCTTGTATAAATTATATGTTGAGATGGATGATCGATTTGTAATGTCAATGTAAGGGTTGAGTGTTGGGTATTTACCATATTTAGAATGTAGTTATGAGGATTCCAGTGGATGGAATCAAGTATCAATATCTTATATTATATGGAGGTCTGAGGCTTTAGCTCAGTGTTTCAGTGAAAGTTTTACAACTCCTAGTTAGTTAATGCTTATGATTTAGCTTACGTAATCCATATGAAGTAAACAGCCATAGTTTAAGCTCACTAAACCACCACGAGTTTGGGTTGGCCTTAGCCACGGGTTTGGGTGGTTTAGTAGATAATAAGTTAGTTCCAGTTAGGAGAAAATTTGATGTTGTTAGTATATAAAGTATAACAACAGTGTGGAAAAAAAGTATGTACATACGTGGATGAATGCTTCTAGATTGGTCTATGAGAGATATCAGGATTCCGTAGATGTGAAATATAATGTGGGATCAAGTAGATAAGTTTACTACAGTGTTGCATTCAGTACAGTGAGTAAATTATCCAGGTATAACATAGGTAAATGGCCATCGGGTAAGGATGTAATTTATAAGTTTGTATACTTACAGATATCTGATTTCTATTTAAGATCATATTGTTACTTGATAAATTTACATAAAACGTGAGTTACTTACTGGGCTTTATAGCTCACACCCCGACTGTTTGCTAGTTTTGCAGGTTCACATTGGACTTACAGTGCTAGAAGATTCTAAAGGCGTCTTGCAGACAGCGGATTACCCCAATGCAGCCAAGTCGATCCTAAGTCGTTGAATGATTCTGGGATGTGTGTTTGGGCTATCACAGTCTTATTTTTATATATTTGTATCACACATGTAGTTTTAATCGTGTTGAGCACGTAGTTATTTATAGTTATTTGCTTTATGTCAGGCCGGAGGCCTATTTACATATGAGTTAAGATTTGTCGGGCCAGAGGCCTATTTGCATGAGTTGAGATGATTGCTTTTTTTTTTATCAGGACACCTCGAGGTGCTGGACTTAGATCCATGTTTCGTGATTTTTAGAATAGGTCATACCGAAATTTAGTAGAATTAGAGGCTTATGGAGATGGGTTTTCCTGTCTCCTGCCAGTAGCATCCTGATTTCGAGCGGGATGTTACAGCCGTCCCCCCATACGCAAAATCTGGTGCTTAGAGGCACCCCTCGTACGTAAATATCTAGTGCTCTTTGGTGTTAAGTCTCGCCGTCCCCCAACCACAAATCTGGAGTCGGGTGCGGATCTATGCTACCCTTCAAGCTCAAAATTTGGGATCTAGGGGCATCAATCATCCCTAGTCCTGAAGTGCATATGCACACGATATCTTTATCCGTCAATTCTATATCTTAGTACAGTTACATACTGAGTTGTGTTTCCCCCCCCCCCCCCCCCCACATGCCTCCAAAAATCATGAAAACTCAAGCTTTTTATCTCAAACTTTTCAAAACCTTTTTCATTTATAAAATAAATATAAATCATCTAGGCTAATGCCCTAAAACACATAAAAGTAAGTTTTGATTCGAAAACATATAAATAAACATTGTTTAAGAGAAGGGTCCACTCACTGATTTTTTGATCTAACTGGCATTACTTTACTTCACCGAAGGAATTTACGGTTCATGCGATGATCTATAATTGATAACATAATTAGAATATAAGTCGTGGGATATGCTTTCAAATTATTGACTCTATATGATGTACTATGCTTGTGACATGATATATTGCGTGTATATAAGCTGATATGAGACCTTAAGGGTGGCCTCTAATATCCTAGGTTGCAATTGGAAGGGTTAAATTTTATTCTAGAAATTGGTCACGTGTCGCGACTCTAGAAATTGCGCGTCGCGACACCCATGGTTAAAACCTAAGACAGAGCCTCTGCTTGCTCCGCGTCACGATGTTAAGCTTTGAGCGTCGTGACGCCCACTCGATCAGACCTAGGTAGTGAGCTTCTGTTTGGTACGCGTCGCGACGCTAGACGTTGGGGGTTTAGCATCGCGATGCTAGCCAGAATCCAGGGCCAAGCTTCAACTCTTCAATGCCATGCACAAGCAATCCTCACACTCTTAGGCTAACACCAACACATAAACACTTATCTAAACCTCAACATTTATCAAAACTCATCTCATATCTTCAACCCAAACTCCAACCATTGTCTAGTTTCATTAAGTCACAATGCATAATTTCCCAACACAGTCATACACACAAAACTTCAATTCATGTTAACTCTATCATGACACTTCTCAAGATACATGCTAACAACTCAACCAAGCCAATTAAGCTAATCCAAACCCTAGGGTTTATAAGGTGCGGATTTGGGGTTTTATATTCTTTGCTCAAAATTGAAAATTGAGAAGATGGAAAGAGAAAAGAACTTAGCAAACTTGAAATAGAGCTTGAATGGATCAAGATAGCTTGAAGAAATGAAGGTGAGAAGAAAAATTTGCATGAAAAAGGCTTTCCCTACACCCTTCACATTTTTGTCTTTTGAAGATGAGGGAATAGTGCCCTTTTTTATATAAAAAATGGTTGATTTTATTTTGAAGTGGGTGGCTAAGATTGAGCCACATTACCATAAGTCTAGGTCATTCCCGAATTTTACTGTAGTTGTCTCGATAATCTCAATTTTTGACTTATTTTTTGTTCGAATTTGGAAAATATCCATGCAAAAGTTGTAGGTCTCGGTCTTAACTTTCCGATGATATAAAGTTCATAAAAATTGGAGATCGTATGAAAAAGATATGCCCCAAATACTAAGGGCTGTTCGGAAAGGAATGTAAGCGAAGTTTCGCATTGGAACTGTAGGGAATTTGCCGAATGTCTCAAAAGTCATTTAATGAGCACGTACTTATTTGAATATGATTTACATCATGTATTATGCCATCCATAACTTGTATTCATCGAGATTACCGAGGTGTTACAAATTCTCCCCCCTTAAATAGGATTCGTCTTCGAATCCTCTTTAAAATCGGAATCTGGGATCTGCCTAGGCTTGAAATTCGTGATATTTGAATACCTTACCACAAGTCATAGGGTTCATGGATATTTCTAAACCACCAACTTTCAACTGACTATATATATTCATAACCTTTGTCTCATCCACTATATTATACCACTTCTTGACGATTTTCTATGAGCTATCATTACATCACATGACAAGTCATAACTAGGGTTGTACACTAATTTTTCTGTGTGAACTCTTACTCTACTGTAACTATTCTGCATCATTTGTGTTGGAAAATTATTGCTAAGAAACAACAAATTATTGATAAGAAACAACAATTAGAAAAATGTTAATAGGGAACATATGGTAGACCCACGATGGTAACATTTTTGGAGGGGTTAGAGGAAGTCGTTATACATCCAAATCCATCTGATTACATAGTAATCAATGCATCCAAATGCATTTGATTACATAGTAATCAAGACTTGCTTCCAAATACATGTGAGCTAATAGAAAGCAATACATGTGAAGTTATAGTGACTTGATTTCCCTCCTATAAATAATATCATTTGCTTATTGAGTTAATCAATTAATTAAGTTTGATTAAGAATGTCTCTACAAGAATAAAGATATGCAATTGTGTTGTGGTTAACTTAGGTTTATTTCAATTTGATTGTGAAATAATCTAGGACTAGTAATACATGTTCGGTAAGATCCTAAGAGGACAAATATGTAAAACAATAGGGATAATGATTCCTAACATTGGTATCAGTAGCTTAAATGCATGTATTCTAGTTAGATTACACAAAAATGCATGATCATGCATGAAAAATATAGAAAATGCTTCTGATTTTTAGTTTTTACAAAATGATTTTCTTCCAAATTTGGTCCATAATAACTCACTGTAGAAAATTGATAATGGCATGTTCTAAGATGTTTGGAAAACTAGGATATGAGATCTTCAATTTGGTATATCACTTGCTTAATTTGGAGTAAAATTGAGAAAGATATGGACCCTAGAAGTTGGCTAGTCAAAACTGTTTTTACCCAGAAAAAAACACTCCCAGATTATAAAAATGACATGTCATCCGATCCTTATAAAACAGAATGACATGTCATCCGATCAGTGTAGGACACGTCATACATTTAGAACCTAGACAGATGACATGTCATTCGGGTAAGATAAACTGACAAGTCGGCTGCCTTTGTACCTCATAATCGAAAAATCATGATGTTCGCGAACGACATGTCATATGCGCACGTGACTTGATTGACCGATGCCGGCGCGTAAGAGCGCGTGATGGCGAGTGGAGCCTGTGGCCAGCGCATGGAGGCTCGTGTACCACTTCTGTGGTGCATGGATGGCGCGTGGAGATTTATGTCGGCCTGTGTGGGTCATGTCTGTATCAGTTTTCTTCGGTAATTCTGATCCATCATGATTGAATGTCTAATTCTTTTTGCATAGTGTTCAAATCAGCAATGATAAATTTATTTTATCATATAAACTTTGTGTTTATGTAATTTAATGAATATCTTTGTGATGTTTATTTTAGTCAATGCAACTTTGTGTTTTCATTGTGTTGATTTTTCCTTATATTTGTTAAAGAAAAATCCTGCTGATTCTTCAAAAAAACTGCAAAAGGGGTTATAACATCCGCACACAGTGAAAAATTAAAAGACATGTTGATGAAAATGGATAAATATCGGATGAGTGAAAGCGATCATATGATTTCGCATATCATCATTTTTAATAACATGTTACAAAAGTGAATACGGGAAGATAATTGGATAGGACAACCAAATAGACTCAAAAAGCTACGAAATACTCTTCCTGAAATATGGCAAAAATGACTTACTGATATTTGGGAATTGTAACTCATACAGAAGTACTACGTGCTCAGTATAATATAGTCATTGAGAGGTTGGCAATTGAGTATCTCAGACATAAGGCAAAAGATATGATTTTTCATTTGATGTCTCGAAATCATTGCAAAGATTCTAGATTTGCTATAGGATTCCCATGGTTCTCCAAGATCAATTATAAGTTACCCCAAGAATTTAAGGATTCTTATCCTAAGATATTTATTCATTGGGACACTAGAACCCGAAAAATTCTAAGTGTTAGATATTAGTTTTTCCTATGACAAAACTATGTTAATGTTCATATGTGTAATTATTTGTTATTTCACGGCATGTAAATATTGTATTTCTATGTATGGATATTCTATGTTGAATTTAATTTATGAAATTAAATCAATGAGTGTCATGAATTGTCACATGATTAAGGTTCTAAAAATTTATGTAATTTTTTAGAAAATTATTTTACATGATTGATTATGTTGATAATATTTTTATATTGGGTAATTGGATGATGATTGGACACATAGTGGCCTTTTGACTCTAACCCCATTGAAGAATTTTATTAAACATAATTCGTTTCATGATAAAATAAGGCAAAAGTATTAACAATTGTGCATGAATGTCTGTAGAAACTTTGTGTTTTTTTATATGGCTTCCGCAACAAAGAACATTATTGCTGAACTCAACAAGGGTGAGAAACTGAATGGCGATAATTATGAAATTTGGAGCATGAAAATCCAATATACGCCAGAAGAACAAGAGGTTCTTGAAACCCTGAAAATGAGTATGGATGAACCTGAACAGGGCGTTACGGCCCAACACAGGCGAGACCGATAGGCCTATAAGGCCTGGAAGAAAAAGAGTTCTATTTCCCGCATTACGTTGCTAAGCAGTATGGATAATGACCTCTTGAAAGAGTTCAGGAAATATGACATGGCTAAGGACATGTGGTCCACACTAGCTGAAAAGTTTGGTAGTACATCAATAACTAAACTTAGGTCACTCACAATCAAGTTTGACATATACAAGAAATGCCCCGAGTTCACTATGTCAAAACACTTGAGGCAAATATCAAACATGATTACTGAACTGGCAGATGTTGGTCATGTTCTTACAGATAAACAACAAATCCAAACGGTCATTCGTACTTGTAACGACCGGTAATCTTGACGATCGGTAATCTCGACTACTGTTACGTTACGAGACGAGTGTCATATAACATAAATTATGTATGGACACATATACACTCAAGAAGTGACCTTGGGGACAATCGATATATTTCTCGAAGTTCCGATACGAAATTGTACGATGTTTCACTCCAGATAGCCCATGGTATTTGGGCTATAACGTTCTCACACGAACTTTGATTTTTATGAATTTTATATCACCGGAAAGTAGAGATCGAGATCTATAATTTCTGTGTTCAATAGTTTTCCAAATTCGAAACAGAAATGGGTTGAAATTACAGATCAACAATTTAAATGAATAGTATCCGAGGCTCATTCTAGTAAATTCTCAAAGTTTCTCCCAATTTCTAAATCCTTCTAATTTCAAATGGCCCAAGTATAAAAGGGAGGTATTATTCATATATCCCTAAAATTCAAAAAAAAAAAACGTGGACGGAGAAGGAGAAGAAGAAAAAAAGAAGAAGAGGAATAAGAGAAGAAAAGAAGAAAGAGAAATGAGGAATGAAGAAGCAAAGAAGGCATGGCATCCTTAAGAGACTTGTAGGATGGTGGAATCAAACAAAAATGAGGTAAAGTCATTTGACCCAAATCTTGGATTGAGAAGTTTTGTTGATTTAATGATATATGAATGTTAGGAGCACACTAGGCATTGTATTTAGTGACATATGAGTATGGAAATTGATTGTGTTGAGTAAGAACCCAATATTTGGAAATCCTAAAGTATTAAGTTAATTGGGGTTATGAGACTAAAGAGTTAAGTGGATTGAGGAGTGTTGGTTTAGCAAGAATTCATATTGAAATTTAAAGAATGGATAAGTAGAAATTGTAGTATGGAAGAGTGTTGAGCAAACTAGGCTTGGAAAGTGGCAGTAAAGACCTGAAAATGGCCTAGTGTCGCGACGCAGAACGCTCTGTGTTTTGACGCGTACTGAGAATTGTGTCTGATAAGTTTATGGAATTGGGCACATTATGGCACGACGGCAAAGTTTCTCACTGGTTCATCCATGTATGTGCGCGTCGTGAGCCCAAAAGAGTTGAGTCGCGACCCGTGATCAAGAAATTCCCAAATCAATTTTAAATCATTCCAGTTTCACCCTAGCGTGTTAGAGGCCATCCCAAAGGTCTCGTTTCAGTTATTGCATACATATTACATCATGATATAAGTACGATATGCCTTGAAATAATAAGTGTTTGATTGGATAAATTTAGTTTAATTCGGAATATTTTCCCCAGCCCATTTTCTAATCAAAGCTATCAATTATAGATCATCGCAGGAACTAGAGTTTTCTTCAGCAAGTGAGTAATGCCAGCCAGGTTCCAAATCAGTGAGTGGACACTCTTCTTTTAAGTTGACTTTCATTATGTTATTGTTCATATCAGACTTACTTTTCACTTTTAGGGCGTTAGCCAAGTTCACTATTAGTTATATTTTGTTTAGCATGTTTTGAGAAATGGTTTAGGAAATAAATATTTTCAAAGCATGAGTTTTATGTTTTCGAGGCATGGGGGAAAAACCCACCTCAGTATGTAACTTGGTTCAGATATGGAATTAAAGGAGAGCACATGTGCACATGTAGAGGACTGGGGGGACGGCGATATGTAACGCCCCTAGATCCTAGTTCATGACTAGGGATGATAGATGCCCCTAGATCATAGGATCAAAACTTGGAGGGTAGTATAGATCTGCACCTCGTTCTATTTTAGTGGCTTGGGGGATGACGATACGTAATGCTCCAAGACCACTAGTTTCAAGGATAGGTAGTGGCATGCTTTGGGGGCAGCAATACGTAATGTCTCAATATCATGGATTTATACTCCTGACTCTAGTTAGGCGTATGGCGGGACGAAAATACGTAATGCCCCCATGCGTCAGGTTTTTCAGAGACAGCTAACAGGTTTTAGAAAACAGTTTTCAGAGATCAGTTTGCGTATACAGATTTCAGGAATGGTATTTAGAGAAAAGTTTTCCAGAAAAGTAAAGTATTCAGAAACATCAGTTTTATAAGAAACTTTCAGAAAAGATTTTCATAAAGGTCTCAAGAAAGAGAACTGCTTTCAGGAAAGAAAATTTTTCAGAAAAGATCCGATTTCATTTCCAAAACATAATTTTTCATAAAGAATTTCAGATTTCATTTTAAAATTGTCCACTCACTTAGATCGTACAAACGGTCTAACCCCTCACTCACAGTTACTTTATTTTGTAGGTATTCCCGGACGACGAGCTCGAGAGGATGGATACTGATAGCAGTTACTAGAGGGTTTGGCCCACCAGGTCGAGTCAGAGTTCAGTTCAGACAGTGTCAGAGAATGTCATTTAGTATATAGTTTGTTTAGTAAAGAATATGCATGTAAAGAGTTATAAGTGTTCATTACTAAAGTTATGATGTATAGTGAATTTGAGTATTTAGTTTGAAAAAAAATATGCATTCATGATGATGAGTTGGGCATCGGTCCCGTGCATAAGTTCTTACATGAAATGAGTTTAATATTGTTAGAAAGTAGGAGGTTAAGAGGGATTGTACGACCTATTCCCTGCCGGCAGCACCTCCTAGATTGGGGATGTTACAGTTCTCTTCCAAATAGCTTAGAGCATATGAAGATGCATTTGACCCACAATGAGACCATCAAAACTTTTGATGATGCTAAATATCACCTTGAATTAGAAAGAGACCGACTCACAGTCGCTAAGTCAAATACTGAAGTGTATATGACAGAAACCAACAAACCTAAGGGTTTCAAGAAGATAGGAAAATTTCATGGTGGTGGGTTTTAGTTTAGAAAAGAACAATATTCTTCCAAGCCAGAAAAGAAATAGAAAACTAACCAACATGGGAAAGGAAAACATCATAACAAAAAAAACATGGCAAAGGTTAAATGTTATAGTTGTGGAAAAAAGGGTCATTTTGCTCGTGATTGCACCGAGCCTAAAAATTTTAATACCTTCAGTACATATTTAAATGAAATATGTGTTTCGAGTTCGATCTTTCTAACTGAATCTAATCCTTTATGGAGTGTAGACTTAGGAGCCATATACCATGTAGCGAATGATATAGATGCCTTTGTGGAATTTCGATGAATTTCACCTGGGGTGAAGTGGATATACATCGGCAACAACTCACGGGTTGAATTCAAAAGAATGGGTACATGTAAGTTAGTCATGCATGGCGGAAAAACTTTACTCCTACATGATATATTGTTCGCTCCACAAATTCGTCGAAATTTAGTTTCTGTGTTGGTTTTGGTTAATTTAGGTTTCAATTTGAACTTCCATAAATTTGGTGTTGATTTGTACTTAGGTATAATACACTATAGTTCTGGTTATTTTCTGGATGGTTTTATTGTATTAAATGTTGAATGTTTCAATTGCAATTCCAGTTTTTCGTTTGTTACTTCATCTATCAGTAATGATAGTAGACTTGGCCACATTGGCCAGCAAAGAATAAACAGATTAGCAAAAAAAGGTTTTCTAGGAAACATTGAGAAGGCAGATTTGTCAACTTGTGAATATTGTTTGGCTGGAAAAACTACGAGTCCGGTCTTATTTGAGTTCCTGTTGTAAGCCTAATAAGTTCTTTTTTCCTCTGGATTTTCCCTCAAATCTCGCCCCATTTGGAAAAAAGACTAGAGCAGAATATCCATTAAAATTAATCCATTCAGATATATGTGGTCCAATGAATGTCAGAGTAAGACCTGGAGTATCTTATTTCATCACATTCATAGATGAGTTTACACGCTTTAGTTATGTCTATTTGTTTGCTCATAAATCTGAAGTAATGTTTTAAGAAATTTATGAATTTAACATAAAATCAATTAGACAAGAAATTTAAAGCGCTACGCACTGACCGTGGTCGTGAGTACTTATCTGATCAGTTCAGAGAATTGTGTAATGAAAAGGGAGTTACTCTTCAGTTGACTACTTCTGCTACTCATCAACAAAATGGTGTTGCGGAAATAAGAAATAGAACTCTTCTTCAAATTGTTAGGTCTATGATGGCACAAGTAAATTTGCCTATAACCTATTGGGGTGATGCATTATTAACTGCCACATATGTACTTAACCGAGTGCCATCATAATTTGATGCCACCACACCGTATGAGTTATGGACAGGTTGCAAACCAGATATTCACTTTTTGAAACCTTGGGGTTGTGCAGTCTATGTCCATGTGCGTTCTCACGAACATGGAAAGTTAAGCCCAAGAGAAAAAATGTATCTTCATAAGAAATTCTGAACAATCAAAATGGTATGTTTACATAGGTGAAAATGAAAGTGGAGGCGTGACAGAATTTGAATCACGAGATATCATATTTGTAGAAAATGAGTTTCCTAAGCAGGGAGTGATAGGTCAAGATTTATCTCTATATGAAACTCAAGATCGCATGGATCATATGATTGGTGAACACTCGGGTTTACCTAATTCAAGTGGGAGTGATAAGGGAAATTTGAGAAAACATGATGAATAAGTTTCATATGAATCTCAAAATGATGAATTAGTTTCACATAAGTCTCTTTTACGTGATCCGAGTGGGAGTGATGTACATAATCCAAGTGGGGGCAATGTGCATGATCCAAATGGGAATAATATGGAAAGTGAGGAATTAGTTCCACAACTAGAATCTCAATTACGACGTAGTAATCATATAAGAATTCCTCGACGTCATTTTGATATCAAAGGAGAGACTTTTATGATTCTACCTCAAGAGGATGAAGAACCTAGAAACATAAAAGAGGTTCTTCAGTGTCCTGCTAAGGAGAAATGAATGAAAGCAATGGAAGAAGAAATGGAGTCAATGAGGTCCAACCAAGTTTGGGAATTGGTTGATCTACCCAAAAGGCACAAAGCTATCAAGAACAAATTGGTTTTTAAAATAAAGTGTAATGTCGATGGCAATATCGAAAGATATAAAGCACTGTTTGTAGAAAAAGGGTATACACAACATGAAGGAATTAACTACGAAGAGAATTTTTCACCTGTTGTAAGGTTTACTTTAATTCGCTTGATTCTGGCTATAGTAGCAAGCATGAATCTAGAATTACATCAAATGGATGTGAAAAATGCTTTTCTCAATGGAGAACTTGATGAAGAAATTTACATGGAACAACCAATAGGTTTCGTGAAAGAAAATGAAAAGGAGAAAGTATGTAGACTTTTAAAGTCTATATATGGTCTCAAGCAATCGCCTAGACAATGGTATATACGATTCCACAATACAATTATTTCGAATTATTTCACAATGATAGATGAGGATCATTATGTGTACACCAAGAGAGATAAAGATAAGTTCATTATCTTATCCTTGTACATGGATGATATACTTATAGCTGGAAATGATAAGGAATTTGTAAAACACATCAAAGAATGGTTATCATCTAACTTCAAGATGAAAGATATGGGTGAAGCTGCATATATTATTGGGGTTAATATCTCAAGAAATCATTCAAAGAATTTATTATCTCTTTCACATGAGTCATACATAAAGAAAATTCTTGAACGCTTCCATATGCAGGTTTGCAAACCCATTGATACTCCTATCATGAAAATTGAAGCTTTAAGCCGTAGATTGTGTCCTGAAACTCCACAAGAAAAGGAACAAATGAAGAAAGTTCCTTATGCAGATGCAGTTGGAAGTTTAATGTACACAATTTTATTTACAAGAACTGATATTTATTTCGTTGTTGGAATGGTAAGTATATATCAATCCAATCCAGGGCTAGCACATTGGAAATCAGTTAAAAGAATATTTAGGTATCTGAAAGGGTTAGCCGATTACTCATTGTGCTTTTAAGGACATGATCTGCAATTGCGAGGCTATATTGATGCTGATTGGGGATGAGATTTAGATGAAAGAAAATCTACCTCCGCTTTTGTTTTCTTACTAAACAATGGTGACATATCGTAGAGCAGTAAGAAACATTCTTGTATAGCCTTATCCACAATGGAGGCTGAATTTGTGGCTTTTTTATCTGCAGTACAAGAAGCTGTGTGGTTGAAAAGGTTCTTGGATCATTTGGGTATGTCAAATGATGCTTCTGGTCCAGTATTAGTGTGGGACATAGAAACTGGGCGACGCATGCTATTCCGGGCTCGCGGCCCAGTTGGGAGTACGGAGTAGCCCGCAGGGGACTAAACCGGAGAATAATGGAGTCGCCACCCGGTGTGAACCGGGATAAAGATTTAAGGCCGCACTCACCCCTCGCAAGGGAAGACCTCAAACCGTTGGGTTCGGAATGGTCCCTTACTTATGCCACTTGTAATGAAATGATTTGTGCAATAATTTAACCAAACCTAAGCAATATTTATTTCCAAGGAGTATTCTACTTTTAAGTTCACATGCATTAAAGTAATCATCATAACGGCAAACATGCAATAACACACGGCAATCTCATGAACATGTTTCGATCATATAATGCGGAAAACAAAGAACAACCTAAACATAATGCAAATTCCAAACTCAAAACAAATGACTAATCATGCTTGAAAATGAACAACCAAATAGGCTAAATCATGCCTAAGAACCAAGTAACATACTAATGACCTAATCATGCTTGAATACCATCTCATGAACACATCAAATAGATAAATACAGGGATACAAATAGTATGGTTGATTACATGATACAAGAGGAATCACCTAAGAAACAATTATGCATGACATGTGATGAAAATGACTCAATTCAGTGTATGCGCGTTCGTGTAGCATTTGAAAACGTGTTCGAATGGTAAACAGAAGGTTCTCGTTCGTATAGCGTTCGAGAACATGTTCGAACGGAACCAGACCTGATGCATGATAAAACTAAGAAAATATGTGCGCGTTCGAGTAGCGTCCGAAAATGCGTTCGAACGGTAAACAGAAAGTTCGCGTTCGAGTAGCGTTCGTAAACACATTCGAACGAGACCAGATAGAAAACATACGTTCGTGCGGTGTTCTGAAACGCGTTCGAACGAGATTACAGCAGTGACCTCCAAAATGCAGTAAATAACATGACACATGCGTGAACAGATGAATAGATGACACCTAATCAATAATAACGGGCTAAAAGGTGCGGCAAAGTATCGTGGTAAAGGTAGACCGTAGGCTTTTTATCCCTCCAAATGGAGGACCTTTAATCCGACTTACTAAGCCCATGCGCAATGCAACATGATGCATGATTATGCAAGAAGATGACATAAAAAGAAAAGCGAATAACGAAATGAGAGGCGCGGCAAAGTATCGTGGTAAAGGATTTTAACCCCTTGACTTAGAGGACCTTTAATCCCACTTACTAAGCCCATGCACAAACAACATAATACATATATAAAAAGTAAAGAAAATGATATCGGACTTCGTGTATCCGATTGAACATATCTCACATCCAATCGAATATATATTATCCGGCGCGGCAAAGCATCGTGGTAAAGGATTTTAACCTCTCAAAATAAAGGACCTTTAATCGCACTTGCTAAGCCCATAGGCTAATAACACGATGCATATAAGAAATAAAGACAACAATATCGGACTTCGTATAGCCGATTGAACATATCTCACATTCAACCGAATATACATCATCAGGCGCAACAAAATATCGTGGTAAAGGATTTTAACATCTCAAAATAGAGGACCTTTAATCGCACTTACTAAGCCCATGCGCTTTATCTCATCATTACATAAACAAATAACATGCGGAAATCAAGTAGCGAATAATAAACAAATCAAAACAACATAAAACGAAATATGCGCCGTTTACTCAAGTGGTACGTGGAGTTGTATCCCGAGTAAAGATCATACTACCGTCCATTCGGAATCGGCTATGAAATTTATGTCCGGGTTTCCATCCTATATACCACAAGAGGCGACACATTTTTCATTTTATTCAAGGGCCACAACATACATCATTCCACAATACATATATCTTCCATTTATTCAAAGGCCACAATCATGCACCAATAAACGACTCTCATGCGAATAAGATTCAATAAACAATAAAAATACGAATAAAAATATATGTGAAAAGTACCCTCAGGTCTAACCTTTTATGTCGACTTTCGGACTCGCGTTTCACGGTGATCGGAAGGGCCAAAGCTCCGCAACTTTCTAGTTCACCGGTTCAACGCTTTAGCTCGTTGTTTCGCTGTTTGGGATACTGTTTTCACTCTGTTTTATTGTTGTTTTGCTGCTATTTTGCTGCTGTTTTTCAGGTCACTGTTTTGTGTTTTTAGGCTACTATTTTGGGTGTTTTTTTGAAGGTTCGGGTTCTGCTGTTTTTCGGTTGTTTAAGGGGTTGTTTTGGGGTGTTTGGGCTGCTATTTTGGGGGACTGTATTCACGATTTTACTACAGTTTCAGAGGGGGCTGTTTAAGTGAGTGAGCAGAGGCTAGGGGCGTGAGTGCTTTGTTTGTTGTGGCGTGGCTTATAGGCGCTTGGCAGTGTGGCGTTATTGAGTGAAGGGTGAAGTTGCCTTGAGGGGGGTGATTGGCGTGCTGGGCGTGAAGTGTTGATGGGTGGAGTGAAGTGCTGATGAATTGAGTGAAAGGGAAGAGGCGTGTGATGGTCTGCTCGGTTCGTGAAAGAGGGTAATGCGTTGATGATGGGCTAGAGGTGCTACGTGTTTGTTTATGGCTAGGCGTGGATGATGGCAAGGTACGTGCATGTATATGTTTATGGCTTGTGATTTTTGATAGTGCACAGGGTGAATGGTGAAGAGAGAGGGAAGCCTTGAAAGAGATCTAGGATTTTTTTGTTCTTGCTTTGTGTTTTGTCATGAGTATTGGAGAGAGGTCCTAGGGTTTACACTTGTTGTTGCTTATATAAAGAGGGAGACGTGTGTTAGGGTTTTGTTTGTGGTTTATTTTCTTTTGTTTGGTCACTTCCGAGAGTGGAGTTGTTGGAGAGGAATATGGTTGGTTTGAGTTATATTTTATAGTGGTGCATTAGGGTTTGCATGGGTTTATGAATAAGGAAAGAAATCAACTTAATAAGGGAGGATTTTATTTAATTATTTAAGGAAAGAAATTATGTAATTTAGGAGGGGATTATTTAAATTAGGGGAGTGATTTGTTTATTTTAGGAATTGATTTATTTAATCTTGGTATTAGATTTAATTAGATATTAATTTAATTTAATTTCAATTTAATTGGTCTTATTTTAATTTCAATTTAGTTGGTTTTAATTTGTGACATGTATTTTAAATGTTTTAATTATTTTTTGGATTGGGCTTGGGTGAGATGGGCTTGGTGTAGTTTTGGGCCAAGGCTAAGGGTGTATTTTAATAACAGAGGTCCAACAAGAGAGCCTGAAGCTAAAAAAGAGACTAAAATCTAACAAAAATATCGGTTCCCTTTCGACGTCCATTTCCCGCGACTTCCGCGACTTAAAAGGTAGTGTCTCCAAATGAGACTCATCATAGGGACTTATATGCAAAAATGCAGTGCCTACAATTAGTTAACTGTGATAGTGAAACAGCAATACCCTACATAAAAGACCCAAAATTCCATTGTAAAACGAAACATATAGATACCAAATATAACTTTGTAAAATACATAGTTGCACGAGAAGAGGTAAACATGGAGTACATTTCTACTCAAGAAATGGTAGCAGATCCATTGACCAAGCCTGTTCCTAGAGATGTCTTTGTTAGACATGTAAGAACTCAGGGATTGCGTAGATATTAATGTGCTTACATATTATGATGTGTATTTTTCCCAAATAATGTTAACTAATGATAATACTCATTGATGTTTGTATTCAATGCTTACATGTTAATATGTTGATACATATTTTTAAATAAATATATTATTAGTTAGTATGAGAAGTATGTCGGACAAGTGAATGATTGGCCCTCTCACATGGGCAATCACCTCCATTACTTTGTGTTAATGGGATATGAGATAAATTTTTAAGCTAATTATCTGAGTGATAATTTAGAGAGCTCATGCGTATATGACATTATGAGGTCACTTTCTCTGTGATATGACCTAAGGTGAAAAAGTTCATTTCACCTTACTTGTCTTAATGTCATATACGCGTTAAACATTATGTTTGTCTGAAATATAATATGTACGGTGTTTTATGAGACATACGCTCCATGGGAAAGAAGATAATATTATAGCACATGTTTTCATACCATGTGTACATTTGCGACTATTAAGGGTAATACAAGTAAAGATCTCAGTCTTGATATTGTGTGAGACCCTTGAGATGATTTCAATCTCACATTGTACCCTTTAAACTCTTGTCTACTTCTCAAAACTTAGAATTAATGATCGCTATCTTGAAGTGTTACCGAAGGATCATGAGAGATTCGATCCGAAAGGACATCTCAGAAAAAGCGAATTGAATCAAGGTTGAGAGATTCGAGAAAATGAGAAAAATCATTATATGAGTAACATCACATTAGCTTGTATTCACTGGTCGACCAATTATGTTGTTCTATGTGATCAAACATAATTGTGAATACAAAATAAATATTACATTCAAAAGAGATCGAGAGAGATATAATATGATAAATGATCGAGGATACTGCATACCTAATCCACTATGATTCTATCCATCATTCAAACAGTTATATATTCCTAAAAGATGTATAGTAAGTGAGCTCTCGAAGTATGCTGGTCGCACGACATAATTATTAAGTATGAATTATTCTTGTAGAGATAATAAAAACTGTTGATCCCATCATGTGTGAGTGGGAGATGTTATAAAGTTACTACTAAGAAACAACAATTAGAAAAATATTAATGGGGAACATACAGTACGCACATGATGGTAACATTTTTGGAGGGGTTGGAGGAAGTCATTATGCATCAAAATATATGTGATTACATAGTAATCAATGCATCCAAATGCATGTGATTACATAGTAATCAAGACTTGCTTCCAAATGCATGTAAGCTAATAGGAAGTAATACATATGAAGTTATAGTGACTTGATTTCCTTCCTATAAATAAGAGCATTTGCTTATTGAGTTAATCAATTAATTAAGTTTGATTAAGAGCGTCTCTAGAAGAAGAAAGATATGCAATTGTGTTGTGGTTAACTTAGGTTTATTTCGATTTGTTTGTGAATAAATCTAGGACTAGTAATACATGTTTGGTTAGATCCTAAGAGGACAAATATGTAAAATATTAGGGATCATGATTCCTAATAATTTTGGATTCCATTTGACTTAATAACAAAAATCTATGCCTGACTGATCATTTACCATTTGGCTAGTAGGCATATTATACTCTTCATTTTTC
This sequence comes from Zanthoxylum bungeanum, assembly GCA_019454045.1. Classification (NCBI taxonomy): domain Eukaryota; kingdom Viridiplantae; phylum Streptophyta; class Magnoliopsida; order Sapindales; family Rutaceae; genus Zanthoxylum; species Zanthoxylum bungeanum. Next base: position 103,122 of record SKCR01030706.1, on the reverse strand, counting down.
TTAATATCTGCTTCATGCATCGTACCTCTTGTTATGTTTGGGTAAAATGCTCCAGGGTTCGTGGCTACAGTGAATATCCCTTAAATTCTTTATTGAGAGGTACTAACTCGTCCTCGTTTAATAAGATCTCCGTCGAGTACCCTTTATTACCATCATGTATCAAGAAATCTCATTTATAAACCTCTAGCTATGCTCAATATTCCTTGTCTCAAAGAAACCTTTTCTCTAGACCTCTAGTTATGCTCAACAACTTATTTGACTCGATCGGGTTCTTTTTATACCTGGTGTCTCTATGGTTGGGCTTCTTGCATTCTCATTCCGGGATTGTCCTTATTAATGATGCTTGTACTCGATACTTTTTTTGCTCGACCTGATCTTAGTATTCTTTCTCAAATCTTAGCTATTTAATTCTCTATATTCTCTTTGCTAAGTTCCAACTGCTTATGAGCTCATTTCTTCAAGTTCTCATATCTTTGTTCATCTATAGGGCCTAGGGCTTCCTAGCTTACTGATGTTATCTACTGATGACTCTTGTACGTAGGATGTTAATTATGGATAGTTTTTCTAGTGGTCCTCCTCAATTGGCCAAAGATTCAGGCATAATTGCATGCACACTTGTGCTTAAACCGTATTCCCTATTATTGACTTCGACGCTGGTGATTCGGTCCTGGCTAGAGTTCATGCTCTTTTCGTACTTTACTTTCATTGTTACTATAAATCTGGTGGTTGTCTTTCACACCAACTTGATCTCCATACTCGGTTGCATGCTAGGATATTCCCCTTTTTTATTATTTCCATAGTCTTGCTCTTTCAAGTGTCATTAATTAGGTATATGAAAATATACACAAACTTATAAATTTCATCTTTATCCGATGACCGTTTACGTAAGTTATACCTTGATACCTCACCCACTGCACTAAATGCATCATTATAGTAAACTTATCTTCTCAATCCATACTATATTACACATCTACCAAGCCATCCCAAACCCGTGGTGGTTAGGTCAACTTAAACTATAGTTGGTTACTTCACATGGATTACGTTAGTTTAGACGTAATAGAAATTTAGGTTCATTACAATACTGAGAAATCTTGTTGTTACGCACTTCTGTCAACGTTTACTCAGTATTCTCTCCTTTTGTTCCCACCTCGACAGTTCCACTTCCAAACCTTTTACTTAGTCTTATTTTTGTCTTCTTTCCTGCTTTATTCTATACCTGCAACTTCAGTGATCTATTCCTTGGTATCCCTCGCGGATTCATCTATTTCTGGGAATGTTTTAGGAACAAACATCGAGGTTCATCTTTGTTGTTGCTGTCTAATGAGGGTTGCAAGGGTAAGGGTTGGTCTTGAAGTCTTTCCAATTGCGGTGATGTCACTAGCTACCCATGCTATAGTTGTTGGGTTTCTACGGTCCCGAGGATCGATTAAAGCAATGAAACACAAGTGCGAATACATCAATGAAGTTGCGGAATACTTACATTGAGCGGTTGAGCGATGCGACGAAGAAAAAAACGTTTTCAGCCCTTTGAGATGGCTCTCGGCATTCTGCAGTTTTTGGCTCCTCCAATTTTCGGTCATCACCTCCAAGTGTGCTCCATTGATGCTCCAAGCTCCAAGCTTCTCAAATGGTGATTCCAAGCTCACAAGTGGGTTTCCCTATCACCTTGTATGGACTCTAATGTGTCCTAGCACTCATGATTTTGCAACAAAATCATCACAATACTTCTTCCAAGCTCACGGTTCTGGAGAACCAAAAGGAGAAGAAAATGGCCTCTAAGGCCGAGAATGAGAGAGGGAGAGAATGCCACATTGGCCGAATGGAGAGAGAGAGAGAGAGATAATGAATTGATTTTTGTTTTTGTATATCTAATACACAAAACCAAAAAGTCAAATACCAAATATTAAACAAATGGTAAATGTCTATCAAGCTTACAAAAGCTTTTCCAACAACTCCAATCTACTATTCACATCACAAGGACTATACATCACATCACTCAAAGTGACAAGTGATTTGAGGCTTGATGTGACTAGTGATTTGACACTTGATGAGACTTGTGCGCCGCACTCGAATTCAAAATGCTAGTGCGCCCGCAAACACTCCCGGGCTCGCGTTCGCTAATTCCAAATTAACGAATTTTCCGTTGCGACATAATTAAATAGTTATGCCTGGCAAAATCACTATTCACGTCGCTAACGAATTAAGTATAAATTAACTCGTTCGGCCGAATTAAAATCTAATTTCAATTCCGCGTCGAAATCCAATTTCGTATAATATATCGAATATATAATTTTATCGATTAATTCCAAATTAATCATTTTCTCTCTTTAATTAATATTTTATCCCAGATAAAATATCTCCGTAATTAATCCCAGATTAATTTTCTCTCTCATCTAATTAATCCCAGATTAATAAAGTGCGAGTCATACGTCATCGGTGAATCTTCAGGAAGCGACCCATGAGATCCCCGGATATGTTGGCAGTAAATCTGGTCGTCGAACTATCCGAACAGGTAAGTACCTAGTACTACGTTTATACCGATTTACAAGACAAGGTTGGCATCTAGCAAAGAGCCATGTCTACCCAATTCTCCAGAAATATCCTTACAGGAATATGTGATCTATATCAGGCGTAGTATACGTAGTATTGCGTATTTCGATCCAGCATCGGATGTCACGTGCAAGGCCTGTGGGTGGAAATGTGCCTGCCCCGTACGAAGCACATATCGGATCTCTGGTAACTAGTCTCTATAATCGGATAAACATGACCTAGTCATAATATCCCGATAGCTGCAGCATATAAGAGAACCAGTTTCGTATCCTACGTGATCATCATCTCCACTATTACTGGAGTGATACTTCCATCTCGACATCACACCCAATACACTACGATTCTCAATATACCCAGAAGAGGCGTACACAGAACCTGTTAAAGCCCTGGATGACCAAAACCAAAGTACATTGATTGTCGCAAGTATTAGCGGTGCAAGTCTCAGGTTAAGACCAAATAGACCTACCCTGATTCAGACTTCCATAAACACATAGTAATACTACCAATGGAATTTCGAGGGGTCTATCCAGACCGAAGCTGTTTTCCGTACCATCGGTAAAACACAACCTCCTACTACACTTGCATGAGTATCATATACCCAAATATATGAGAACTATGCCGTTATGCCCTCACAACGCGTACAAGTGTAATACTAGTATATTCCGCATTATCGATGTCCAATCTCGATAATACTACGACTAGGGATATTTAATGATTAAACCTTCGTGGATTGATATTGTCTCATATCATCTCAATCCAGGAACTAATCATAAGGACCTTCTATCATTTATACATCTTGGTGATCTAATCACAAATGATAAGAGAGCAATTTCCTTTGTCACATAGTTAATTTGTACAACAACACCATGATATGTACAAATAGTGACGCTATGGGTCATAACTGTTCAACAATCTCCCACTTGGCCTATAGCCAGTCACTCGAGTATCTTACACCCGAACTATATACGGTTCGCTCAAATTACTGAGAAAAGACTTTCGTCAGCGGATTTCCATGATTATCATCTGATGCGATTTATTCGATCATCACATAGCCACAATGTATGATCCGAACGAATCAGATGAATAGTTGAAGTATATATCTGGATCATTGATGAGACCATTAATTCTTTAGCCTGCGCTGTAGCCTAGCTCAGCTGCTAACAGAACTACTCCTAATCTAATTAGGATTTATTATCAATCCAGAAGGCTTCTATTGCTGCCTCGGCTGTAGCAATAATCCACTTTGTTGTTTATTCGGTAACAGTATCTTGCTTGGAAGATTTCCAGCTCACTGTTCCGTTATTCAAACTTTATAGTACCGTTGTTATGACTTATAGTCATTATTATCGGTTAGGAAACTTGCAGCAGTGATCCCAGTCACTTCAAGTTCTCCTTCTCAATAGTATAAGAAAGCATCCTTAGTTCCTCTAAGATACTCAAGGATGTTCTTAACATCAATCCAATGACTATCACTTGGATTGGCTCGATTGTGACTCCATATTCTCAAAGCGTATGAGACACCAGGTCGCGTACATTTATTTCAATGTACGGGTTCTTGAAGAGTACTAACAATTTTAAATCTATCCCAGTAGATCTTTATTCATAGAATAAAGGTTGTTTCTCCCAAGATTTCTACGGAGAATTTTCCATGAAAGCCAAGCTTTCACCTATTGTATTATGGGAATATCATTTCCAAGAAATGACATATCATCATTTTATAGGACATCATTGTCAGTGCGCTCCCACTAACCTCCTTATATACACAATAATCATTTTCGTTTTGAATTAAATCATATACCATTTTGAATTAAATCAAGAACCCAATGCTTGCTTCAATCCATACATGGATCGAATAACCTGCAAACCTTGTTTGCTTGTTTTGGTACGACAAAATCGTCAGGATGTTGTAAACATCCTCCAAAAGGTTTCTGTTAAGGAAAGCGGTTTTGGCGTTCAGCTGACATATTTCATAAATGAAACATGCAGCATCAGCAAGCATTATTCAAATGGATTTAACCATGGCAACAGTTAAAAGGTTTCATCGTAATCGACACAATGTTGATAACGATACCCTTTTCGGTTCAAGCCTAGCTTAGTACGTTGGTATGTTGCCTTCCATGTATGTCTTCCTTGAATACTGATATAGAACCAATAGGTACAATGCCTTGTGGTACATCAACTAGTATCCAAACTAAGTTGATATACATGGAATCCATTTCGGATATCATGGAACTTTTCCATAATAGGGAGTCGATACCTTGTATCACTACCTCATACGTAGTCAGTTCGTATTCCTCAATAAGATTGACATCTTTATGAGGTGATATCAGAAACCCATACCTCAGGTTGTTTTCTGACTCTCTCCTATCTACGCGGTTCTTGTGTATTCGAAGATTACTGGTTTAGTTTCATCCTTGATGAACTGTCTGTGTTCCATTAAGGAATCGGTGCCTAGAATTGTATTACTCTGATTTTTATCGAGTTTTACTATCCTCCCACTTACCACTGCATATAGGTATTCCTCTTAGGAAAAACGCATGGTGAGCAACAATTAAATTGTTCTCTTGTGAGATGTATAAGTACTATACTTTGGTTTCCCTAGGATAACCCACAAGTTAGGCACTTATCCGATTTGGGTTTTAGTTTGGTATCATCCAAACATATGCCTAGCATACCCAAATCTTCAGGAATGAGAAAACCCGGTTTCTTTCATGTTCATATCTAATATGAAATTATGTCTAACAGATTTTTATGGAACCTTATTCTAAATAAGTTATGCACTGTTTATGCGTATCCGTTGAAGGAAATGGTAGCTCAGAGCGACTCATGATTAACCTTATCATGTCCAACAAAATTCGGTTACTCTGTTCGGACACACCATCATATTGACGTGTTCCGGGATGAGTCCTCATTGAAAGAATACTATACTCTTTCAAGTATTTGAGAAACTTATTGCTTAAGTATTTTCATCATGGTCTAACCGTGATGTTTTAATACTTTAGCTGTTCTGTTTGTTTATTTCGTGTCGAAACTTTAAAAGTTTCCGATTTATGTTTCAAATGAAACACTTAACCATAACGCGATGCCACATCCGTAAAGGTCACGAAATATTCATATCCACCTCAAGCCTAGCTAGATATGGGCCCACCTACGTCACTATGAATAAGGGCTAACAGATCGGTGGCACTTGCACTTTTACCAAGTAAATAGTGTTTTAAGCACTTTGCTTAATAAACTAGATTCGTAGACATCATTTGAATAGAATCAAATCTGTCCTAGTATCCACTCTTCAAAAGTGTTGATATACGAGTCTTGTTTAATTGTGTCCCAGACAATAATGCCACAAATAACTCTCAACTGATCAAATCAGTTTGAGCTATTTGTTTGTCATGTTATATGCTTGAGATTGATTTATATTCAAAATATAAATTCTGTTATTCATATCTAATGTGTTTATCTCAATATCATCTTTATAAAATAAAATACTTTAGTGTTCTAGAATATAAAGGTATACCTGCAACGGGTTAAGCCCTGATAAAGAGATAATGTATCTAGTCAAACCAGTTACATTGTAACAGTTTCCTAATTTAAGTACACACTCGAAGGGTAGTTCCTAAACTTAGGTATCTACGGTTAAAACAGCGACTTTCGTCCCGTTTCCGATTCGCAGATAAATCTCAACTGAAGTCAGTATCCTGCTCATAGTAGATTCTGCACACCAGTATATATTTATGTATCACACTCAGTATCTAAAATCCAATTTATATTTGAAGTCGGAGTCTTACATCGTCTTCAATTCCTTCATATCTGCCTTAACCATATGGCAGTCACGCTTCCGTGTCCCCGTTTGCCACAGTTTAGGCAGACATTTTGGGATATGTCTTTTATCTTCCCAGAAGATTGTAATGACTTTGCCTTTGCCCCTTTTCCACACCGAGAAGCCTTTGGCCAAGCCTTGGCCTTCCGGAATGTCGAAGTGAGATGCGCCTTGCGCTTCTTGCCTTATTGTAAACTTTGGCTTTGTCTCCTTGAGTATAGCTATTAACACTCCAAGAGTTTACTATTGCAATTTGTTCTTCTAAGATCTAAGAATAGATCTATGAAGATCCTTCAATTTCTTTATCATACTTTAAGGATCTAATCTTTAGTTCTGATTAAGAAATTAAGGAGTCTATTTGGCAAGCATAAATGGATTAAGCACTACAGTTATCATCACATGAATATTCCAAATATCATGTTCTACTATTTGCTTAACTCCGGGCTTAGGCCTAATATGTTATTTTATCAAATAAAGTAACTTATTAGTTTCCAGGACCATCCTGAAATTTTATTCCCAATTTGAAAATTAAAGTCGTTTAAATACATTTTCACCCAAGATTATGTTTTAAACACCAATCTTTCAATCTTATCTTGATTCTAATAATCCAACTATTTAATCAACGATATTAGGTACAATTTTTTATAATGATTACTATAGTCCAACTATATAATCAACTATAATTTAATTGATTAAATTCAATTATATTGATTACTATAATCCAATTATAAAATCAACTATCAATTGAAATAGTTTGAATACAGTCCAACTGTTTATTAAAACAACAATTAAATATTAGTCCAACTAATAAATAATATATTTGACGTAATATTTGATATGAGCGCGTATAGCAAGTTACTAAACGAATATTGCAAATTTAATACTTGCCTCCCACTATTTTTCGGCGAGCCTCTAACCCTCTGTGGAGTACTCGGGAAACCTTGTTTCCTAGTGGGCTAGGATCTCGTTAAATATCACATAATCTTGACTTTGGCCAAAAAATTGTATGATAATTAACTAGGTAGATCTCTAAGATCAATTGGATCCCATCTAATTCCTAGATCTAGTAGGTGGACATCCAAGTCCAAAACATATATCTTATATATGCCAATATATCCAATATATTGCCTAACCTTTTTCCTCTGAATCAACTAAGCCTTGGCTTTGGCACAACAAACTTAGTGATCTCAGTTAAGCGGAACCCATTGACCATGGAAAGCTTCTTAATCAATGTCGATGGACAAGAAGTGATCTTGACTTTGGCCAACAAATCACAACTTGGACAAGACACCAATATGGAACAAAGCCTTCATGATTCAAACACATCTCGACGGATAAAGGCCTTAACTTTGGCCAACAAACCAATGCCAGTCTTGGATCTTGAGTAAGAATCACTTAATGGAAGGAAAAACGCTTAATATTATTTGAGGGTTTTTCGCGTGCAAATTGGCAACCAATTTATTATCTTTGTTAAGGTCTCATCATCATACACCCTTAAACATGCATTCTAAACACATAATAAGGCGCATATAAATAAATAATAATGATATGCAGATGGATACTTAAAACATTGTTCCTAGAACAAATCTCTCCATTTCCTCTCTCCCGCTAGCACAATTACTTCTACTACGCGTTACATAACACTTCTAAAGAAACCTCATTTACATTGAGGGGAATAGGTGAGAAGAGAAATACATAGAGTAGGAGGTAACAGGCTGGACACGCAGGTCCAATTAATAAATTCCAAATTTATTACAACAATTTCCAAAATTGCCTCACCCATCTAATATCCATCCGATATATATTATTCATGCATCGCAACCATGTATTCACACAAGCATGTTATCAATCAATCTAATCCAATTAATTAATCTGATATTAGTGACCATCCAATGTTCAAACAACGATTTGATTTTGCGCGAGTCAAACTCGTTTTGCGAATAAGTACTCAAAGTACGAATTCTTGAATTAAATTAAACTACAACATTAAATCCAATTTAATATGCATTTAATACTAATTCGCTATTTAATACCAAATTAAATATTACACTTTATTAACGAACCTTTGCGACTTAGATTCCAAATCTAATCGATACGGGTCTCAAAGCCCGATTAACATCCAATGTTATTTAATTTAAAGTCCAATGGGTTTTTAATTATTTCTTAAGGCATGGCCTTTTGGTCAACTTGGGTCAAACCTAAAGACTAAAGCCCATTTAAAAGAATCACCCTTATATGCCTAGAAACCAATTTAGGCCCATTAGGCCCAATTAAAGTTAAAGGTCCATTTGTCATAATTGGACTTTATGGATATGGTTTTGGGCCCAATTGGATCCAACCAATTTAGCCTAAACCCATCTTAGTACAACCAAGCCCATTAAGCCCAATTACAACTTTTCAAGCCCAAATCCAATTTAAGCCCAACATAATTAAATTCCAAAATTCCAATTTCACAATTTAATTACTCAAAGTGTAATCCATTATTAATTACCCAAATTAATATTTCCAAAACATCAATTAGCCTAATTAATTATGCTCATCAACACTAAAACATGTCCAACACATTTTAAACAAAAATCAAACCCATTTCATGCTATAGTAGTCTCGGTAATGGTAGGGTTTTTATGTCCAATTATAAATCCAATCCAATTGAATTTTAAATCAACATTACCCAATTGATTTCAAGTCATCCAATGATCAAAAACACAAAATACCAAGACATTAGGGTAGTAGTACCTCTCGGCCAAGCCAAAGATTTGGGCAAAATTTGATCCAATCAATATTTCATGAAATTGATCCAATCCAACTTCAATTAAACATCATTTAAGCATACTCAATCAAGTAATTTTATCAAATCATGCTCAAATACAATTTACCCAATTTTAACCCTAAGTTCAAGTTTCATGCTCAACTTCGCTCTGATACCATTGTTGGGTTTCTACGGTCCCGAGGATCGATTAAAGCAATGAAACACAAGTGCGAATACATCAATGAAGTTACGGAATACTTACATTGAGCGGTTGAGCGATGCGACGAAGAACAAAACTTTTTCTGCCCTTTGAGATGGCTCTCGGCATTCTGCAGTTTTTGGCTCCTCCAATTTTCGGTCATCACCTCTAAGTGTGCTCCATTGATGCTCCAAGCTCCAAGCTTCTCAAATTGTGATTCCAAGCTCACAAGTGGGTTTCCCTATCACCTTGTATGGACTCTAATGTGTGCTAACACTCATGATTTTGCAACAAAATCATCACAATACTTCTTCCAAGCTCACGGTTCTGGAGAACCAAAAGAAGAAGAAAATGGCCTCTAAGGCCGAGAATGAGAGAGGGAGAGAAGGCCACCTTGGCCGAATGGAGAGAGGGAGAGAGATAGTGAATTGATTTTTGTTTTTGTATATCTAATACACAAAACCAAAAATTCAAATACCAAATATTAAACAAATGGTAAATGTCTATCAAGCTTTCAAAAGCTTTTCCAACAACTCCCATCTACAATTCATATCACAAGGACTACACATCACATCACTCAAAGTGACAAGTGATTTGACGCTTGATATGACTAGCGATTTGACGCTTGATGTGACTTGTGGGCCGCACTCGAATTCGAAATGCGATTGCGCCCGCAAACACTCACGGGCTCGGGTTCGCTTATTCCAAATTAATGAATTTTCCGTTGCGACGTAATTAAATAATTATGCCATGCAAAATCACTATTCACGTCGCTAACGAATTAATTTTAAATTAACTCGTTCGCCCGAATTAAAATATAATTTCAATTTCGCGTCGAAATCCAATTTCGTATAATATATCCAATATATTATTTTATCGATTAATTCCAAATTAATCGTTTTCCCTCTTTAATTAATATTTTATCCCAGATAAAATATCTCTGTAATTAATCCCAGATTAATTTTCTCTCTCATCTAATTAATTCCAGATTAATAAAGTGCGAGTCATACGTCATCGGTGAATCTTCGGGAAGCGACCCATGAGATCCCCAGATATGTTGGCAGTAAATCTGGTTGTCGGACTATCCGAACACGAAAATACCTAGTACTACGTTATACCGATTTACAAGATAAGGTTGGCTTCTAGCAAAGCGTCATGCATACCCAATTCTCCAGAAATATCCTTACATGAATATGTGATCTATATCAGACGTAGTATACGTAGTATTGCGTATTTCGATCCAGCATCGGATGTCACGTCCAAGGCCTGGGGTTGGAAATGTGTCTGCCCCATATGAAGCACATATCGGATCTCTGGTAACTAGTCTTTATAATCGAATAAACATGACCTAGTCATAATATCCCGATAGCTGCAGCATATAAGAGAACCAGTTTCGTATCCTACGTGATCATCATCTCCACTATTACTGGAGAGATACTTCCATCTCGACATCACACCCAATACACTACGATTCTCAATATACCCAGAAGAGGCGTACACAGAACCTGTTAAAGCCCTGGACGACCAAAACCAAAGTACATTGATTGTCGCAAGTATTAGCGGTGCAAGTCTCAGGTTAAGACAAATACACCTGCCCTGATTCGGACTTCCATAGACACATAGTAATACTACCAATGGAATTCCGAGGGGTCTATCCAGAGCGAAGTGTTTTTCCATACCATCTGTAAAACACAACCTCCTACTACACTTGCATGAGTATCATATACCCAAATTTATGAGAACTATGTCGTTTGCCCTCACAACGCGCACAAGTGTAATACTAGTCTATTCCGCATTATCGATGTCCAATCTCGATAATACTACGACTAGGGATATTTAATGATTAAACCTTCGTGGATTGATATTGTCTCAAATCATCTCAATCCAGGAACTAATCATAAGGACCTCCTATCATTTATACATCTTGGTGATCTAATCACAAATGATAAGAGAGCAATTTCCTTTGTCATATAGTTAATTTGTACAACAACACCATGATCTGTACAAATAGTGATGCTATGGGTCATAACTGTCCAACAGTAGTTGCACATACTGCTCATCTATAAGCCTATGACTTCCTTGTTTACATATATGGTGTTGGCTCCCACCCTAAGGTACTTCTCCATGATATATCTGAATTTCCTCTTCCAACTTTACTATTGATTTATTTTCGACTATCAGTCATACTACATTTTACTGAGAACCTCCTTAAAGTTCATGCTCTCTGAAAACCCTACAATACTTCCTCTGTTATTCCTCCTCATCTCAGTTCCTTGACCTCTTAAGTCTTTTCTTCTTTGGAAGCTCCATCATCTATGACAGGTTAAGGTATCGCTACTCATGCTTCTGGTTCGGGTGTTACTCTCTTACTAATTTTCCTTCTCTAGCATGGTGGAGAGTTCTATATGAGTCATATGCTTTACTTCTAAGAGTCGTCATACACGTCACATACTCTAATTCTTTACTCTTTCGAGTCTATACTTCCTTGAAGGCTTTTAGCTCTACGATAAGGCAGGTCGTTCCTTCTAAATTCAACTAAAATATCGTGAATCCCAATCTTTATCCCAAACAAGACATTATTATCTTCTGATCTATATCTAGGTCATGTTGAGCTTTTTGGGTTGGTTGTCTTGCCGACTCGTGATCTGTCTATTCAGTCCAATGCTCTTCTTTACTTGTTCAAGTCCTTACTAGGCTCTAATTTGTGGGGTAAATACTTGATTTCCTTAGAGATCTGAGAATACATATTTCTGTTAACTGTCTAAGTCCAACGATGGTCTAATTGGGTGCCTATACACTCGCTGGATCGGAACTACTAGACAGAAGAGTTATCACTCATACTGTTGGAATCCGCGTTAATTACTTCAAGTATCAAGGTTTCCACAACTCTTATCAACTATGTTGAGGTTTGCATTTACGTTACTACCTTCGCACTACGTTATCTATGTGTCTATATATACTGAACTTCCTTGTTACTTCCCACATCCTTCTTTACTATTTCCATATCATATCTCTTGGCTCTAAGCCGTACTACCGAGGCTATTTAGTGGTTCTTTCTTATGGGCTACTTTCTAGACTCCTACCTTTTTACTATTGCTATACATTGCAGTTATGCCTTTTTAATTTAGTGTTCCGTACTAGTACTCCCCTATTAACTTTCTACTATGTTTGTTTATTCTATGGACTTCTACTAGTACCTCAAGCCTCGTGCTGACTAGCTTAGATTCTTGAATTATACTAGGTTCTCTTCTTTCTAACTCAGAAATTTCCTACGACCTTTTCTGAGTGATCTTATCTTTTGGCGTTCTCTGTTTCTTGCTTAGTAGATACCATTGTCGGACTTCGTTATGGTTACCCTTCTATATGCTAGTAAAAGATGTGGTAAGAGTTTCACATCTCAACGTATGTTGATGTCCTTGTTCTGGTACTTTGTGCCCTGGTAGAGTCTATTACTAATGTAGGTGGTTATGAGATAGACTCCGCCAAGTCAGCTTTCTTAACCGATATCACAGAGAATTTGGGTAAATTAGGGCAGTATCTCTGTCGGGCTCTTGGCTGAGGCAACTAATCATCTTTCTTTACGACCTTCATTTGTTGCTTGCGGGCCTGGGTTTAAGGATCTAGAATCTCTATATCCTTTTAGGCATCTCTTGTCTATTGGAACTCCCACGTCAAATCTTGATTTATGGCTTCTTTATCTTTCTGGCTATCATGTGTTACTTAAGGAACTTGCTATCTATACGAGGTACGCGAAGGCTATTGGATCGGCCTGAAGAAATCTTTGGAGAAGGAAAGGAATCTTACTTGGAGGAAGGAAACCTCACTTAAGTCTACTGGACATTTCACTCTCGCTCGGGCTTATTCTATTTTCTTTTCTACTATAAGTTCTAGCACTTTCTTATTTATCTAATTATGTATCTCTATCTCTTCTTACTTATGGTTGCTTAAGCATCTATACATCTTTCCTTACTTTTCTTCTAGCTTTCTCTTTCTCTTTTTTACTCTCTTGGGTAGATATTCTTGGATATTTACTATCTAGTTTTATAGCTTGTTCTGATCTTCTGGAAGTAAACCAGGATGATTACAAAATGATTCTTAACTCGAGCAAGGATTATGGTTACTTGATTAGGAAGAGAATTTAGATAGCTTTGGGAATGCTTACTAACTTGTCTATAGGACTTGAGGATGTACTCGAGGATCGGATACTGGAGATGTAGTGTCTCGTATACGGGTATCCCGGACATACTGCGTATACAAGACCCCAACACTCTACCCATTGCAGTCACTGACTCCCTAGACCATGATCTGATACCATATTTGTAATATCCCCCTCCAGGGGATGCTACCGGCAGGGAATAGGCTGACTTATTCCCTTGAGCCTCTGACTATCTGACTGTAATCATCTTTACTAAACTCATCTCAAATTACTGACTCATGCATATAGACCATTGTCCTGACTCAACAACATGAAACGCAACTCAATATAGATAACTGTATACCCAATAATACTTTCCCTTTACAACTTTATTCATAAATATTTTAACTTATACAACGGCTGATAGAATACCAATGACTATTACATAACTTCTTTTCCACTCTGACTGGACTCTCTCCATTGACTTGATCTGGTGGACTCAACACCCTAATGACTGCCATCAGTATCCATCATCTCGAGCTCCTCCTCTGGGTAAACCTGTAAAACAGAAACACTGGGAGTAGGGGGTTAGATCGTTTGAACGATCTAGTGAGTGGACAATTAAAATGAAAACTTGTTCTTTCTGAAAATTTATGGTTCTAAAAATTGAAATCCTCCCAGAAAATATTCTTTTCTGAAAACCCAACTCTTCTTAAAAGCTTTTCCTAAAACTCTTTTATAAAACTCAACTTTTCTGAGAAATCATTTTCTGGAAATCCACTTCTGAAAATCTATTTATGAAAATATGTATTTGAAAACTCTGTATCTGAGAAAATCTGTATTTATATATATGTATCTGAATATCTGTATTTGAATATCCAGCGCATGGGGGCATTACGTATCGCCGTCCCCCCATACGCAAAATTTGGTGTTTATGGGCGTCTCCCCGTATGTAAATATCTGGTGGTCTTGGGGCGTTACGTGATGAGCGGAAAATATATCAATATTTACTGCCTCTTTACTTAATATTTTATATAGTTTCTCGAGTTTTATGAATGTTTTGATGTATTTGTGTTTATTTTAGTAGATAAATAAAATATCGGGACTCACTGGAATCAAAAATCGGGGCTAAAACGGTGAAAAACGGATGAAAAATTGCAAAATGGGAAATTTACTATTCACATATCGTGACGCGCAACATCCTCTGTGTCGCGACGCTCAGCCAATAATTCAGAGGCCGACATGCATCATCACTTGCGTCATCACGTGTAATCAATTACGTCATCATTATATCATCACTGTAGCTCGCGTTGCGACGCGAAAGCAATAATTCAGCCGCCAATTCCTGTAGCACATGTCGTGACGCATAAGGCTTTACGCGTCGCGACGCGCACCATTTTTTGAGAAGGAAAATTCATACTTTCTTCTGGGGAATTTCATAGAATACTAAAAATAGAGTATCTTGTTTGTTTATTTTTAGCTTTCTCTTATTTTCTTTTTATTTTAGCAATAAAATTGTGTGTGTTTTTATTTAAGCATAAGTAGGTAACTTCTTTCTGCTGGGGTGAAAGGTGAAACTTTTATTATTATAATTTAGATTAATCTCCCTTAATTTATAATATATAAATTATCTTAAAATCTGACTTAATTGGATACCGCCTTTATGGTCGGTTAGACTTAATTAATTAATTTTAACCTGAATTATTGGGATATCGCCCTTATGGTTGGTTGGAATTAATTAAAATATGACTTAATCAGGATACCACCTATATGGTCGGTTGGTAATATAATGCAAATTTATATATTATAATAAGGGAGATTTCTAGAATTGAAATAATAAAAGTGGATCCCCAAACCCCAGTATTTTAGTTCATGGTTGTAATTTTTATTTTTTTTAGTTTTCAATTAGTTTCATGATGTTTTAATTATTTATGTCTTTAGTAGCCCTAGATATATGTCGTAACTAAATACATTGTGTAGGGTTGTGATGAAAACCAATAACAATGATTTAATAAGTTGACTTTTCTTATGTCTTGTTGATGTATTGGTTTATTTATTGAGTCTAGATCTTAATGCTTCTTGTTAATTGGTCACTAATAAGATTGATTAGGTAAACTTAAAATGAACTTGGAAAATGGATTTTAGGTTTCAACCAAAGACTCAATAGCTCACGATCTTACATTCACCTTAGAGATTTCCTTCCAAGATAGACATATACCTGCCGGGCGTGGGTAGCCATAATTGGAACTTAATCTTAATGAATTCGGAGTTCCCTAATTAACATAGGAATATAGTTAATTGGGTTACTTTGGGTGTTTGCATCTGACCATCAGAAGAGGCTTTTTCATATTTTCGTGTTCCAGGTTAATAAACTAGTACATTAGACAAGCATAAAATAATCAACTCTTCTTTAGAAGAATATTGGTAGAATTCACAACCCTGGATATTTTCATATCATTAATTAGTCTTGAAATCTACCTTAGTTTCATTTACTTGTTTTTTTAGATAAAAATCACCATATAACCAACAATCGAATCAATTAGATACTCGTAGAGATTTAGCTTCGTAAATTGATAGCATAGGTATTTAGTCCTCGTGGGATCGATATATTTTATACTACTTGAGTGATATGTGCGCTTGTGTAACATGAGTGATTTCACCGATCATTACGTCTCGTTGTCCCCCAAGCCACAAATTTGGAGTCGGGGTACGGATCTATGCTACCCTCCAGACTCAAAATCTGAGATCTATGAGCATCAATCATCCCTAGTCCTGAACTGTGTGTGCACATGATATATGTATCCGTCAATTCCATATCTGAGTCAAGTTACATACTGAGGTGGATTTTTCCCCCATGCCTCCAAAAATCATGATATCTGTATCCGTCAATTCCATATCTGAGTCAAGTTACATACTGAGGTGGATTTTTCCCCCATGCCTCCAAAAATCATGCAAACTCATGATTTTTATCTCAAACTTTTCAAAACCTTTTTCATTTATGAAATAACTATAAATCATCTTAGCTAACGTCTTAAAACACTTAAAAGTAAGTTTTGATTCGAAAAATATAAATAAACACTATTTAAGGGAAGGGTCCACTCACTGATTTTTGGATCTGACTGGCATTACTTTACTTCGCCGAAGGAATTTAGGATTTCTGCGATGATCTATAATTGATAACTTAATTAGAATACAAGTCGTGGGATATGCTTTGAAATTATTGTCGCTATATGACGTACTATGCTTGTGACATGATCTATTGTGTGTATATGAGGTGATACGAGACCCTAAGGGTGGCCTCTAATATCCTAGGTTGCAAATGGAATGGTTAAATCTGATTCTGAAAATTGGTCGCGCGTCGTGACTCCAGACATTGCACGTCGCGACGCCCACTGGTTCAGACTGAGGCAGAGCCTCTGCTTGCTTCGCATCGTAACACTAAGCTTTGAGTGTCGCGATGCCCACTGGATCAGACCTAGGCAGTGAGCTTCTATTTGGTATGCGTCGCGACGCTGGGGTTTAGTGTCACGACGCTGGCCTAATTTTAGGGCCAAGCTTCAACTCTTCAATGCCATGCACAAGTAATCCTCACACCCTTAGGCTAACACCAACATATAAACACTTATGTAAACCTCAATATTGATGAAAACTCATCTAATATCTTCAACCCAAACTCTAACCATTGTCTAGTTTCATTAAGTCACAATGCATAATTTCCCAACACATTCATACACACAAAACTTCAATTCATGTTAATTTTATCATGACACTTCTCAAGATACATGCTAACAACTCAACCAAGCCAATTAAGCTAATCCAAACCCTAGGGTTTATAAGGTGCGTATTTGGGGCTTTATATTCTTTGCTCAAAATTGAAAATTGAGAAGATATAAAGAGAAAAGAACTTACCAAACTTGAAATAGAGCTTGAATGGATCAAGATAGCTTGAAGAAATGAAGGTGGGAAAAAAAATTTGCATGAAAAATGCTTCCCCTACACCCTTCATGTTTTTGGCTTTTGAAGATGAGGGAATAGAAATGGGTGGCTAAGACTGAGCCACATCACCATAAGTCTAGATCATTCTCGAATTTTACTATAGCTGTCACGTAAATCTTAATTTTTTTTACTTATTTTTGGTTAGAATTTGGAAAAGTATCCAACGCATAAGTTGTAGGTCTCGGGCTTAAATTTCCGACAATATAAAGTTCATAAAAATTGGAGATCGTATGAAAAAGTTATGCCTCAAATACTAAGGGATGTTCGGAAGGAAACGTAAGCCAAGTTTCGTATCGGAACTGTAAGGAATTTATAGAATGTCTCAAAAGTCATTTCATGAGCACGTACTTATTTGAATATGATTTACATCATGTATTATACTATCCAGAATTAGTAGTCGTCGAGATTACCCGGGTATTACAGAAACTGTATTTTCTCTCTTAGAATACATAGGATTTGGTTGAGAATGTGATGTAGAAAATAATGAAATGAAGTATATATTTATAGGCATAAGATTCACTGTGTAAATAGTGAATTTTAATTTTTTATTATTTTCTTTTAAGCATGTGGGACTCAACCACAAATTTAATATATATTTTCTCAATCATTTGCACCTTTCGGTGCAATGATTATTAAATCAAACACTCAAAACTTAGCAACTGGCATTATAAATTAGACATAAAATATATCACTATAGATATTATACATTATACACTCTCTGTTTACTCATTCAACATCTAACCCAAATTCAAGAATATAAGTTTGTGTTCAAGAATTGCTTGGTCCAGCTGAAGACAAATGCGCCTCTCTGAATCGGATCAGCGAGAAGCTGTGGCAGATGCTGCTATTGTTGTTTATAACAAACTTGAAAGCAGTGCGGGCCTCGTCCGCCTAGCTCTCATACGTTTTTCTTTAATAGTATAAAAATAATTGAATGACCAAGAGTCCTATTTTTTTAATTACCTCAAAATGTAAAAATCCTCTAACACCTCGAGTACGTCAGAGTTAGTCTGCTCGAAAGAAAATGCCATCGGGAGTAATTGGCCTACTATGCATGGCTTCGACAGTGACACTTTGTTTCTTCTGCAACTCCAAATCCAAGAAACTTCTTTTGACCAATTATAGGGATGGTTAATCAAAATTTTGTTGGCAGATAGAGTGCTAAGTTATTTTTATTTTATTTTTTTATAATCAATTTCTTAATCAAATATATTTTATTAGAAAATGAGTGTTTTAATTTTTTTTTTTTTTCAATGTACTCTTTATTTTAATAATTGTGGGAAATAACAAATATATCTGATAACTAATTTAGTTCAAGTCAGGAAGATCGACTATGAAAGCAATACACTTGCTAAGAGGCTTGTGTTAGTACCATGATTTTGATGATGCCAATGAAACAAAAAGGTTCAAATATAAGAAGGTTAAAGACATGAAGAATTTGGCAAAGATGATTAACGTTAGCGACTTGGCAACTTGATTTCGATTGTGTCAAAACGTATAAATATTAGCGAATTAAGTTCGATGAGGCCAAAGAAGTAAAAAGATGATGATGAAGCCAAAATGTTGATGAAGAGCCAAAATGAGCTATAAAATGATCAAGATATCAAAGATGATAAAGAGCCAAAAAGATTATGAAAAATCCAAAGTAAGCGCCAAGCAAGATGGAGATCAAAGATGATGATTAACAGTTAAAATTAATTATAAGTGAGTTTATTCAAATATTTTAAAGCTCTTAGGAATCATATAATTTACATCACTTGCATTTAAAATGGCTTAAAATGCTTAAGAATTCATTTGTACTTTATTTGCACCAAAATGAATTTCAATGCACAAGTGCATCGGAAAATTATTTTGAAAAATTAGCAAATGATTGAATTAAATTTCAAATTATATACCGTTAGATAGATATGTATCTCTAGTTTTCTACGGTTCTAACGGAACACAATTTCTATATATATAACTTTTGCAGAGCCATATTACTACAACATATTCAGGTGTGCATTTTCTGCACACGTCTCAGATTAGAACCAATTTTATAAAATTCATCTTAATGCTTTTGAGGCTGAATATTTTCAGATTATAGATCTATGTGTCTAATTTATGTATAAATTTATGGATCATGATTTGAAATTTTCTAGAGCAAGTTATAGTCAAAATACAGAGTGCCGTCAGGATTGACTAGTCATCAGAAACTTCTCAAACAGACATTCCGATCTCTGAGACATGCATACCGGTCTGAGACAAGCATATCGGTCACCATACTGGCCATACCTGATATTTCATACATTCTGGAATCGGGTTAAATTATACTAGTGTTTATAAAACGTTCGAAACCACAACAATCATATTTTTAGAAGTCGTTTTTTGATGTCAGACTGACATACCGGTACTGCAGACCGACATACCTGCTTCAGAACAAAAAAATTACCATATTTATTTTTAAGCCTATAAATTGAAGCTTGGTTTCATTTTTGCAAAGGGAAAAATTTTGGGAAAATTTATTGAAAGCAAAAATCATTTTCTTACATCTTTTGATTACACAAACAAGCTTCAAACACTTTCAAATAAAATTTTTCATATCTTCTATGTCTTACACTCACTACAATTGAAAACGCTCATACTTCATCTTCAAATTCATATTAGTGAGCTTTGATATATTTTGGTGAGATAATCACATTAAATCGTCTTTGTAATCTTTTGTGAGTACCCAAATTATGATTGTAAACTTTTATTATCAAACACTTGTGTGGAAATCCCTTGTGTGAGTGGGTATACTCTTAAGGGTGGATTTGTGTAAGAGGTTAAGAGGAACCTTGGATCAAAGACCTATATTGTAAAGGTTTGGGAGTGAGCCCGAAAAACTCTCGGTGTAAAGTGTCAATTCATTTGACATAATGGAAAGCTTCAAATGTGGCTTGGAGTAGTTGACGTAGGCAAGGCGTTGGCCGAACCACTATAAATTCGGTGTCAATTTCTCTATTCTTATCTTATTTACTTATTGCAAGTTTTATATTATCTTTTCATATTGTATATTAATCTTGTCAATATTTAATATGTTAATTGGGGTAATTGATTTCTAAGCTTAATCAGTAAAGCTACTAACTAAGTAGCTTAAAATTGAAAAACTATTTAATTCTGTATTATTTCGTCACATACCCAATTCATCCCTTCTCTTGGGTATTGTTATTGTTTAAGTGTGCTTGTAGGCAATTTCAATTGATATCAGAATGAGATCTCAACAAAGACTTAAATCGTCCGAGAATCGATCATGGCCTCTACAAGCTACACAACATATTTCACCGAATGAGCATTCACTGATAGACCGCCATTTTATGACGGTAAGAAATTTAAATTTTGGAAAAGAATGATGCTCATATTTTTACTCGCTTACGATATTGGTGGATATAAAGAATCACGGGAGAGCAAAAAACTTTGGTAAATTCTAATACACTTAAAGTTTTATGTGAAACATTAGATAAAAGCATACTTGATAGGATTCCCAAATTTACAAATGCATATGAATTATGGAAATCCTTATAATTTATATATGAGGGAAATAGTCAATTACAAGAATGCATTATTGATCCTAGCTCATCACATGATGAAACTCGTAATTTAGCATTCATGGCTATAGAAAATCCTAGAAGGGAATCGAAAAATGAAAGCATTGATGTTTCTAAAAATGATAATTCTGATTGTGATGAAATGTTTAACATGTTGAATGATTTACATGATAAATATGATACTCTTAGAAAGAAATGTAATTTGATTAAGAAATAACATACATTACTTCAACATGAACGTGCATCATGTATGGATAGAATTCATGTTTTGGGTAATGATGATATTCGCTTAAACCCCAAGCATGAAGATGATATGTTGATTGATAAAAATGAGCATGCATCTCTTATTGAACAAATTCATGCTTTAGAAAATAAAAATATGTGTTTAAATGAATAGCATGAACATTGTGTAGAGAACTTGCAAAATGAAGCATCTACCTCTAAATTATCATGTGTTTGTCAAACTTTGAAAATTTAAAATGATGATTTAAATAAGAAATTAGATGACTTGTAATGCATTGTGACCAAGTTCACTCAAGGTGAAAAAAAATTTAAAATGCTACTTGGTTCACAAAAATGTGTTTTTGGAAATATGGATTAGGATATAAGCCTCACATGAAGCAAAAAAAAAATTGAAAAATTATTTTGTGAAGGCATTTAATTCATATACACATTCATCATATGCACATACATCTAACGTCATTAAATAAAATGTTGAATTTTATGCATGTAATATGAAAGGTCATAATATTTATGATTGTTGGACCAAAAAGAGAGATGTGAATGTTAATTGGGTTCTCAAATGAACTAAAATTAACCCCCATGAACCCAAGAAAGTTTGGGTACCAAAATTTATTTAAATAATTTTATAGGTGAAGCTTTAGGAAAAGTAATTAATGAGAAATGTAAATGATCCCAAAGACTCGACACAAAGTAAGAAAAGAGCTCAATAAAAAGAATATCAAGTGCAACCTTAAATCGACTAAAGTGATGAATCTTGCACACTCCACAAGTGAGTAAAGGTATGCAAACTATTGCGATCACTTGGTAGGATAAACATATATAAATATATTATGAGAATTATAATTGATGCTTTTGGATAAAGTTTGAAATATGCAATTTGTGGTACTTAAATGTATTATATTAGGATTACCTCACAAATTGTCATGTATGTATGTTTGATATCGTATTTATTTCAATATTTATGATCAAATATTTGAGTGATTTTGATGAAATGTGATCATAATATGCTTATTGTGTTACATAACTAGAATGTATGCATATTTTCCTTTTAAGGATATTTATGTTTGATCACATGATTATTGTTTATGCAATTGAATAAAAATTTTAAATCTTTTATTCATGATTCAATTGCTTAATTTATATGATGTCCTTGTGTGTTCATGTGTTTTTTAAATAATGATGAGGGAGATTGTTGAGCATGATATTTCTCTTTAAATTTATTGTAGATTATCAAAATGAGAGGAATAATCTTATGTTTTTGAAAAGCTTACATTTTTAATGTCTTATTCTTTTTCAATAAGCTTTTGATTTTTATAAGTTTGAATCATGTTCTAAATGATGAAATCTTATTTACTTGATTCAAATATGATTAACTTTAAGAGCTTATAATAAAATGTATAAATTATTTTGCTCTTATGATGCTTTGTTATGTTTAGTCCATATGGTTAAAATGTGATATTTTCTTTAGACTACATAAGTTATATGAATCATTTGCATTATTTCATACAATTACTATGCTTGAATATGAATATATTTTTCTAGCAATTGATGTGCTTAAATGAGAAAATGTTATTCTTGTGAAATATTATGCAAATTGAATTCGTTTGCCATAACTCCATTTGTATCTTTTATTTAAAAAATGGTGAGTTATCATTACTAATGATAAAGGGGATACTTATCTAAGGGGGAGCAATCATGTTTTATTAATTATCTTTTGCTTCTCACATCTTGTTGCTTGTGCTATATATGTTCTTATTTATAAGTTTAGCCAAGGGAAAACATTATTAAAAAGGAGAGAAAACTCTTATCTTTGTGCTAACCTTGTTTCCAAGTGTTTTTGTTAGATAGCACGACTTGCGGGGAGCTTTATGGCTATTCAAATCATCAAGGCAAATTGGTTGGATCTTTAGTCCAAATGATTGAAATGTTATATTATTTTCTTTGTACTATTTAAGTTTCGAAAATTTGTTTAATCTCATGCAATTGTTATGCTCAAATGAGAAAATTTTCTTTGCAATTATTATGCTTAAATGAATATGCGACTTATATTAGATAATACGCAAATTGAGTTTCTCATGAACCATGTTTCTTTTCTTAGTTAATTTTTTTTATGGATCATATTTACATTGTACCCTTTGTTTTCAGAAGGGAGAGCTTTTACTTACCTTCTCACCTTTTTCTAATGTCAATGGGAGAGAGAAATGAAAGGAATGCACATCAAGCTAATCTTTCTTTTTAAGTGTATTTTGACTAAATCTTAGGATTAAAGAAAGATGCACATGTTAAGATACATGGAGTTTCCATCATCAAAAGGGGGAGATTGTTAGTACCATAATTTTGATGATGCCAATGAAATAAAAAGGCTCAAATACATGAAGAATTTGACAAAGATGATCAATGTTGGCGACTCGGTGACTTGGTTTCGATGGTGTCAAAACGTCTAAATATTAGTGAATTAAGTTTGATAAGGCCAAAGAAGTAAAAATATGATGATGAAGTCAAAATATTGATGAAGAGAACAAATGAGCTACAAGACGATCAAGAGAGCAAAGATGATAAAAAGCCAAAAATATGATGAAATAGCCAAAGTAAAAGCCAAGTAAGATGAAGATCAAAGATGATGATTAAGAGTTAAAACTAATTTTAAATGAGTTTATTCAAATATTTTAAAGCTCTTAGGAATCATACATTATGCATCACTTGTGTTTAAAATGACTTAAAATGCTTAAGAATTCATTTGTTCTTTATTTGCACCAAAATGAATTTCAATGCACAAGTACATCGGAAAATAGTTTTGAAAGTTTAGTAAATTATTGAATTAAATTTTAAATTATATACCGTTAGATAGATATTTGTCTCTAGTTTGCTACGGTTCAAACAAAAAATAATTTCGATAAATATAACTTTTGCTAGAGCCATATTACTACAACATGTTAAGGTGTGCATTGTCTGTAGACCTGTCACATTAGAAAAATTCCATAAACTTCATCTTAATGTTCTTGAGGATGAAGTTTTTATAGATGATATATCTATGTGTTTAGTTTATGTAGAAATTTACTGATCATGTTTGAAATTTCCTAGAGCACATTATGGCCAAAATACTGAGTGCCATCAGGATTGACTAGGCATCAGAAACTTCTGAGACAGGTATACCGGTCTGAGACAGACATATAGGTCACCATATCGGTCAAACCTGAATTTTTGATACATTTTGGAACCAGGCCAAATCATATTATGTCTATACTGATATCCATACCGGTCTCTTTTCAACATTCGAAAATACAACTGTCATATTTTTAGAAGTCGTTTCTTTATGTCAGACCGACATACCGATACTATAGACCTGTATACCGGCCTCAAAATAGAAAAACGACCATATCCAGTTTTAAGCCTATAAATTGAAGCTTGGTTTCATTTTTTCAAAGGGGAACACTTTGGGAAAATATATTGAAATTAAGAATCATTTCCATATATCTTTTGATTACACAAACAAGCTTCAAACACTTTCAAATAGAGTTTTCAAATCTTTTACATCTTATACCTTTCACATTTGAAAAAGCTCATACTTCATCTTCATATTCATATTAGTGAGCTTTGATATATTTGGGTGAGATACTCACATTTAAATCGTCTTTGTAATCTTTTGTGAGTACCCAAATTATGGTTGTAAACTTTTATTATCATACTCTTGTGTGGAAATCCCTTGTGTGAGTGGGTATACTCTCAAGGGTGGATTTGTGTAAAAGGTTAAAAGGAACCTTGGATCAAAGACCTCTATTGTAAAGTTTTAGTAGTGAGCCCGGAAAACTCTCGGTGTAAAGTGCGGATTCATTTTACATAATGGAAAGCTTCAAGCATGGCTTGGAGTAGTGGACGTAGGCAATGAGTTAGCCGAACCACTATAAATCTGGTGTCAATTTCTCTATCTCTATCTTTATCTCATTTACTTATTGTAAGTTTTATATTATCTTTTCATATCATATATTAATCTTGTCAGTATTAAATATGTTAATTAAGGAAATTTATTTTTGAGCTAAATCTGTAAAGCTACTAACTAAGTAGCTTAAAATTGAAAAGATTTTTAATTTCGCATTATTTTATCACATAACCCAATTCACCCCTTCTCTTGGGTATAGTTGTTGTTTTTTAAGTGTGCTTGTAGGTAGTTTCAGCTTGATGGAACATTATCGTAATAGGGAGAAAGACCTCAATATGGTCTTTATAGATCTAAAAAAAACATACGATGGAGTATCAAAGGATAATCGTTGGAGGCTACTAGAAAATAAAGGAGTACGTGTTGCTTATATTCAAGCCATTAAAGATATGTATAAAGGTGTGATGACTTGTGTTAGGAGTCAAGGAGAAATAACATTGCACTTTCCTATTACCATAGGCTTGCATCAAGGTTCTGCAATAAGCCTTTATATTTTTGTCTTATTGATAGATGTAATTATTAAGGATATCCAAGATGAGGTTACATAGTGTATACTATTTGCTAATGATATAGTATTGGTGGATGAGTTTAAATAAGGTATAAATGCTAAACTTGAGATATGGAGAAAAACCTTAGAAGTTAAAGCCCTCCAACTAAGTAGGTTAAAAACTTGACACATGGTGTGTGAGTTTAACAAAGGTCGTATAAGTAGTGTGATGAGTGGTAAATCTATCACTATTTCCCACTCATTTGACCTAATATTTTGTATAGTTTCTTGAATTTTGTGAATATTTTGATGTGGTTTGTGATATTTTGTAGATAAATAAAGTTTCAGGACTCTCTGGAGGTGATATGGGGCCAAAACAATGAAAAATGACAAAAGGGCAAAATCGTGACTTGGCGCGTCGCGACGTCTAACGTGCGCCTCCTCATACTAACATGTGTCAGGGACACATGTCAGAATCTTAGAAGTTTGACTTTGCTAACATGCACCGAATCTGCTAACATGCACCGTGCCACGTGTCAACATCACAACCAATCATGCTAACGTGCATCGTGCCACGTGTAATCATCATATGGTGCCGACAATCGCCATCGTCACGTGTCATCCACATCATCGCCACATCATCAGAAGACCGAGTCAAATGCCGAGTCAGCTTGCCACTTGGCGTCCATGTCATCATCAGCCAATCACAGCGCACCACGTGTCGCAATCCTACGGTGCCGATAATCACTATCGCCACATGTCACCACGTCATTGCCACATCATCTCCACGTCAATGCCACGTCAGCTCAATTATTGAATTAATCATCCAAAATGTCACGTCATCGGATAAGAATCTCGGCTGACTAATCAGAATGTGACATGTGTCGTGTCGCGACGCATGATCCTTGCGCGTCACGACGCGGAGAGCCTATCGACGCCTATAAATTCAGCTCGAGATTTCAGTTTCAGATGTACCTTCCTCTCTGTAATTCTCTGAATAAATAAGGAGTTTGTATCTAGTTTTCTTTTAATTTCAGTTTTGTAATTAATTTGTATTTACTTTCTTTAATAGTAATTTACTTTCTTTACTTTTCAGTTTTTACTATTCAGCTATGAGGAGGTAACTTCCCTCTGCTATGGTGAAAGGTAAAACTTTTATTACTACTATTTAGATTAATCTCCCTTAATTATAATATATTCGCTATTTAAAATTTGACTTAACAAGGATACCGCTATATTGGTCGGTTGGTAATCAATTATAAACTAGTTTTAATCTGACTAAGCATGGATACCGCCTGATTGGTCGGTTGGTAATTTCCGCCTATATGGCTGGATTATGGACAAATATTGATACCTCTTTTATGGATGGTTGGACTTAATTTGACTTAATCAGGTTACCGTCTATATGGCTGATTGGTAATATCATCACAAGTTAATATATTATATTAAGGGAGATATCTAAAATAGTATTAGTAAAAGTATATCCTTTAACCCTAGCAATTTATTGTAATTTTACTTTTCAGCATTTACTTTATCACATTTACTTTTCAGCATTTTACTTTATGTCTTTTATTTTTAAGTTTTTACTAGCCCTAGTTATGTGTCGTAACTAAGTTAGTTATCTGGGGTTGTGATGAATTCCAATATCACCGGTTTATAAGAGGTTATTTTATAGTTTGGGTAAAGGTTTACTTATTAAGTCTTAAGCTTAATGCATCTTATTAACTGGTCATTAATAAGATTGATCTGGTAAATCTAAAATAAACTTGACAAAGGAATTTTAGGTTTGAGCCTTAGACTTAATAGTCCACGATCTTCCTTGATGATAGATAACTGATGAGTGGTAATTATATCACTATTTCCCACTCATTTAACCTAATATTTTGTATAGTTTCTTGATTTTTATGAACGTTTTAATGTGTTTTATTGTTATTTTACAGATAAATAAAGTTTAGGAAGCATTGGTAGCAATTTGGAGCCAAAACAGTGAAAAATGACGAAAAATGGCAAAATTGTAATTTGGCCGCGTCGCGACGTGCAAGCCTTAGGCGTCGAGACGTCTAACATGCGCCGCATGCTAACTTACGCCGGACACGTGGACCAGTCAGAAGAAATTTTTTAAAATACGTCGGATGCTAAGGTGCGCCGATCATGCTAACGTGCGATGTGCCACGTGTCATCATCATAACCGATCATGCTAAAATACACCTGGACATGTGTCATGATCCTATAGTGCCGACACTCTGCGTGACACGTGTCGTCTTCTGATTGGACCGAATCATCCGTGAATCATCTACCGCCACGTGTCAAGATATCATTGGACCGAATCATCTAACCCCCAGCATTTTATTTTTATTCTAGGGAAATGATGAAACACAATATTAACAAGCTTAATAATTGATTTAATTATATATTGGGTAATTCTTTTGTTTGTTTATTGAGTCTTAAGCTTAATGCTTCTTGTTGTCTGATCACCAATAAGATTGATGTGGTAAACTTAAAATAAACTTGACAAAGGAATTTTAGGTTTCAGCCTTAGACTTAATAGCTCACGATCTTCCTTGAGGATAAATAACCTTTAATAGATTTCCTTATAGGATAGACATATACCTGTCGGGCGGGGGTAGCCATAATTGGAACTTAATCTTAATGAATCCAATTAATTTGGTTGACATAGACATATGGTTCAATTGGGTTATATTGGGTATTTGCATCTGACCATCGACAGAGGCTTTTGCATATCTTCGTGTTCCAGGTTAGCAAACTAATTTATTACACATATATAAGAGAATCAATTCATCTTTATATTAATATTGTGTGGAGTCACAACCCTAGATCTTTGAGTCTTTTGTTATTTTCCTTAGTATTTTCTTTTGTGTCTTTAAGTATTTTATTTATCAAATCCACATTCAACCAACAAAAGCAATCATTCTTTTCTCCCTATAATTAGATACCTGTAAATAAATAGTATCAATAATTAATAACAACAGTAGGAATTAAGTCCTCGTGGGATCGATATTTTTATACTACTTGAATGATACGTGCGCTTCCGTTATACATGTGCTTGCGTTATACATGTGTGTTTACGCCGGTCAAGTTTTTGGCGCCGTTGCCGAGGACTTATTTTTCTTGAGTTATTAATTTTGAAGTTATCTAATTTACTTGTATTTAATTTTCTTTATTTTTATCTGTAATTTTTATTTTTTTCTTTTGTTTTCAGGTGATTGAAAAATGGAACATTATTGGGAGATAGAAAGATCACGAGCTTTACTAGAAGAAGATACACCCAAAATTTGGGGGCAACAGTCCGGTTTTCTGAGGCCTGTTGTCCAGCCCAACAATTATCACTGGATGTCAAGCAATACTACATTTGCTCAACAGAACGCAATGGGGGATGTGAGATATGCGATGGTAACCACCCGAGCGATCAGTGCATATACCTTTCAGAGTGCCAGAATTTTCGAAATCATTCAAGGTATGAAGAACCATCACATTTTCCATCTTATCCACCATCCATCTACGATCTTCATCAAGAACCAGAACCATCAGAGGAAGATCAGACGGTTGACATGCTCAAAGATTGGTTCAAGAAACAAGACGAAAAGTTGGATACAATGCTTGAATCAGTCCAAAATCAATTCGAAAGTATTCAGAGACAATCAGCATCCATTCAGAGACTGACAGAACAAACGAGACAATTAAAAGAAAATCATAGTTACATACCTAAAGGAGCATTTTCAGATGACACTGATGAAGCCTTTGAGTACCAAGCATTTCACGGTGACACTTTAGCTGAGGAGGAGACTGAGCAGAATCAGGAATCTGAGGTATCAGTTTTGGAACCCAAACCAATAGAATCTCGGTTTGATTTTTATTATTCTGACTCTGACGAGGATGAAGAAGATGAGCTATTTCTACCAACTGCACCAACAAGGGAGGATGAAACTTTCCATCCTCAAAATGAAGATCTTGGAGAATGCTTTGCACTAATGTTTGAAGACGAGCTACCTGAGCCAGTCATATCAGAGGATGAAGTCCTAAAATCTGACATTTCTTTACATCCTCAGGGTGACACTTGTGGAGCATGCATTTCAAAGATGACAGATGAAGAATTGAACGAGGAAATCCTAAAATACATCTGTGAAGAAAAGATGGAGCAAGAAACAAAGCAAATGGAAGAGCAAATTTCAGACCTTATTGAGGATCTAATGCATTCAGGCGAAACATCACTATTTTGGGGAGTACAGATCAAAGACATGACCCAGAAGCTTGACAGAATGGAACTTCCATTCAAAGTCAAGCACCATACGAGACCTCTTGATTTTATTTCTTTCTTTTCAGGAACCACTGGAGCAACAAAGGTTAAAAAGGTGGCACAAGCACTAAATGGGATAAAATTCTTTTTGGCCTTTTACCGTTGGAAGAGACCATTCAAAAGCAACGCACACGGGATTGTCTTTAATCGGAAATCCAAAACGACGCTGAAACCTCCTTGACAGATGGATTTCAGTCACGTTTGGCTGAAGATGAAAAAATTAGCACTAGCAGGGAGGCAACCCATGCACTTTGTTGTCATTTCTATTTTTATATTTTGTGTATACATTGTTGGACAGTTATGACCCATAGCATCACTATTTTTACAGATCATGGTGTTGTTGTACAAATTAACTATGTGACAAAGGAGATTGCTCTCTTATCATTTGTGATTAGATCACCAAGATGTATAAATGATATGAGGTCCTTATGATTTGTTCCTGGATTGAGAATGATATGAGACAATATCAGTCCACGAAGGAGAAATCATTAAATATCCCTAGTCAGAGTATTATCGAGATTGGACATCGATAAATGCGTAAAAGACTAGTATTACACTTGTGCGCGTTGTGAGGGCACAAACGACATAGTTCTCATATATTTTGGTATAGGATACTCATGCAAGTGTAATAGGAGGTTGTGTTTTACTGATGGTACGGGAAACAGCTTCGCTCTGGATAGACCTCCTCGGAATTCCATTGGTAGTATGAATATGTGTCTATGGAAGTCCGAAATCAGGGTAGGTGTATTTGGTCTTAACCTGAGACTTGCACCGCTAATACTTGCGACAATCAATATACTTTGGTTTTGGTCGTCCAGGGCTTTAACAGGTTCTGTGTACGCCTTTGCTGGGTATATTGAGAATCGTAGTGTGTTGGGTGTGATGTCAAGACGGAAGTATCACTCCAGTCATATGGAGATGATGATCGCGTAGGGATATAGAACTGGTTCTCTAAAGGGTTGCAACCATCGGGATAATATGACTTGGTCATGATTATCCGATAATAAAGAGACTAGTTGCTCGTAATCCGATATATGCTTCGTACGGGGCAGACATTGTACCATCCCCAGGCCTTGCATGTGATCATCCGATACTGGATCGAAATACGCAATACTACATATACTACGCCTAATATAGATCCGCTTATTCATGTAAGCATGTTTCTGGAGAATTGGGTAGGCATGGCGCTTTGCTAGAAGCCAACCTTGTCTTGTAAATCGGTAAAACGTAGTACTAGGTACTTATGTGTTCGGATAGTCCGACGACCGAATTTACTGCCAACATATCCGGGGATCTCATGGGTCGCTTCCCGAAGATTCACCGATGACGTATGACTCGCACTTTTATTAATCTGGGATTAATTAGATGAGAGAGAAAATTAATCTGGGATTAATTACGGAGATATTTTATCTGGGATAAAATATCATTAAAAGAGAGATAACGATTAATTTGGAATTAATCGATAAATAATATATTCGATATATTATACGAAATTGGATTTCGACGCGGAATTAAAATTAGATTTTAATTCGAGCAAACGAATTAATTTAGAAATAATTCGTTAGTGACGTGAATAATGATTTCGCTAGGCGTAATCATTCAATTATGTCGCAACAGAAAATTCATTAATTTGGAATTAGCGAACCGGAGCTCGGGATCATTTGCGAACGCATTCGCATTTCGAATTCGAGTGTAGCACGCAAGTCAAATCAAGCGTCAAATCGCTAGTCGCATCTAGCGTCACGTCATTCGTCAATCAAGTGATGGATGTCTTTCACTTTGAGTGATTGACACCAGTCACTATTCATTTATTGATGGGAGTTGATGTTGGTGGTTGGAAAAACTTTATTGCCTTGACTTTTTGGAAAAGGGTAAATGGTATATGTTTTATTTGTTTTTGGAAAACAAATAACTAATACACATTTTGTAAACACACACATCTCTCCTCTCTTTTCTCTCTTCCTTCTCACGGCCATTTGGGCATTTCTTCACTGTTTTTTCTGGGCAGAAAACCGTGGATGAAGGGAAGCAAAGTGTGGTGATTTGTGGCAAAATCATCAAGAGCTAGCACTCCGAGAGACATGCCAAGGTGATAGGGAAGTACACCCATGAGCTTGGAATCATCTCACAAAGCTTGGAGCTTTCATGGAGGAAGATTAAAGACCGAAAATGGAGAAGACCAGCAGCTCACTGCCGAGCCATTCTTGGAGAGGGCAAAAAGTTTTTGTCTTTGTCGCGTCGCTCAACCGATCGATGTAAGTATTCTGCGACTTTCTCGATTGTATTCACATGTATTTGTTATGCTTATTATTCGATCCTCGGGACCGTAGAACTCCAACAATGGTATCAGAGCGGAGTAAAAGCATGAAAATGAAATAGGGCTAAAAATTTGGGTAAATTGATTTTGAGCATGATTTTATGAAATTGGATGAATGAATATGCTTAAATGTGTTTTAATTGAAGTTTGATTTGATCAATTTCAAGAAAAATTGTTTGGAACATTTTTCCCCAATTTTGATGTGTTGGCCGAATGTCAACTAAGCCCTAATGTCTTGGAATTTTTTGATTTTTTGATCATTGGATGTGTTGGAAATCAATTGGAAATGTTGATTTAATGTTGAATTTGATTCAATTGGATTGGATTTAAAATTGGACAAATAAATCACCATATTACCGAGAGCATTATAGCATGTATTGGGTTTGATTTTTTGTTAAATTGTGTTGGACATGATTTAATGATGAAAAGCATGATTAATTAGACAATTTTGTGTTTTGGAAATATTGATTTGGGTAATTAATTGTGAAATACACTTTATGTAATTAAATTGTGAAATTGGGTTTTTGTAATTTAATTATGTTGGGCCTATTTTGTAAAATTGGGTTTGAAAGTTGTTATTGGGCTTGGTTGTACCAAATTAGGTTTAGGCTAAATTGGTTGGATCCAATTAGGCCCAAAACCGCTTCCATAAAGCCCAAATGCGACTAATGGACCTTTTAAATTTAATTGGGCCTAATGGGCCTAAATTGATTTCTAGGGGCTTATGGGGTAATTCCTTGATTGGACTTTGGTTATTGGGTTTGACCCGAGTTGACCAACAGTCCACACCTTAAAGAAATTAATTAAAGCCCATTGGACTTTAATTAAATTAAACATTGGATGTTAATCAGGCTTTGAGACCATAACGATTAAATTTGGAATTTAAGTCGTAAAGGTTTATTAACAAAGTGTAATATTTAATTTGGAATTAAATAGCGAATTAGAATTAAATACAAATTGAATTGGATTTAATTATATAGTTTAATTTAATTCAAGAATTCGTACTTTGAGTGCTATTCGCAAAACGAGTTTGACTCGCGCAAAATCAAATCGTTGTTTGAACATTGGATGGTCACTAATTATCAGATTAATTAATTTGATTCGATTGATTGATAACATGCTTGTGTGAATACATGGTTGCGATGCATGAATAATGTATATCGGATGGATATTAGATGGGTGGGGCAATTTTAGAAATTGTTGTAATAAATTTGGAATTTATTAAATTGGACCTGCGTGTCCAGCCTTATTACCTCATTATTCTTTGTATTCTCTTCTCACCTATTCCCCTCAATATAAATGAGGTTTCTTTAGAAGTGTAGTGTAACGGGTAAAAGAAAATACATGTGCTGGCGGGAGAGAGAAATGGAGAGATTTGATCTAGGATCATTGTGTAAAGTATCCATCCACATATCATTATTATTTTATTCATATGCGCTTTATTATGTGTTTAGAATGCATGTTTAAGGGTGTATGATGATGAGACCTTAACAAAGATAATAAATTGGTTGCCAATTTGCACACGAAAAACCCTCGCTAAATATTAAGGGTTTTTCCTTTCATTAAGTGATTCTTACTCAAGATCCAAGACTGGCATTGGTTAGTTGGCCAAAGTCAAGGCCTTTGTCCATCGAGGATGTGTTTGAATCACAAGAGCTTTGTTTCATATCGGTGTCTTGTCCAAGTTGTGGTTTGTTGGCCAAAGTCAAGACCACTTCTTGTCCATCGACATTGATTACGAAGCTTTCCATGGTCAATGGGTCGCGCTTAACTGGGATCACTAAGTTTGTTGTGCCAAAGCCAAGGCTTAGTTGATTCAGAGGAAAAAGGTTAGGCAATATATTGGATATATTGGCATATATAAGATATATGTTTCGGACTTGGATGTCCCCCTACTTGATCTAGGAATTGGATAGGATCCAATTGATCTTAGAGATCTACCTAGTTAATTATCATACAATTTGTTGGCCAAAGTCAAGATTGTGTGATATTTAACGGTATCCTAGCCCGCTAGGAAACACGGTTTCCCGAGTACTCGACAGAGGGTTAGAGGCTCGTCGAAAAATAGTGGGAGGCAAGAATTGAATTTGCAATATTCGTTTAATTACTTGCCATACGCGCTCAAATCAAATATCATACGTCAAATAAATTAAATGTTAGTTGGACTAATATTTAAATTGTTGTTTTAAAATAGTTGGACTATATTCAAACAGATAAATTATAGTTGATTAAATAGTTTGACTATTATAATCATTATAATAAATAGTACCTAAATCGTTGATTAAATAGTTGGACTATTAGAATCAAGATAAAATTGAAAGATTGACATTTAAAACATAATCCTAAGGAAAATGTATTTAAATGGTTTAATTTTCAAATTGGGAATATAATTTCAGGATAGTCCTGAAAACTAATACGTTACTTTATTTGATAAAATAACATATTAGGCCTTAATCAGGATTTAAGCAAATAGTAGAGCATAATCTTTGGAAGATTTATGTGATGATAACTTTAATGCTTAATCCATTAAGCTTGTCGCAGTAGACTCCTTAATTTCTTTGTCAGAACTAAGGGTTAGATCCTTAAAGTATTATACTGAAATTGAAGGATCTTCATAGATCTAAGAAGTACTAATTGCAATTGATAACTCTTGGAGAGTTAATGACTATTCTCAATGAGACAAAGTCAAAGTTTACAATAAGGCAAGTAGCGCAAGGCGCACATTACTTCGATATTCTAGAAACCTGAGGCTTGGCCAAAGGCTTCTGGAATATTGAAAAGCGCAAATGCAAAATCATTATAATCTTCTGGGAAGACAAAGGACATATCCCAAAATGTCTGCCTAAATTATGGCAAACGGGATCGTGGAAGCGTGACTGCCGTTTGAACAAAGCAGACATGAAGGAATTAAAGACAGTGCAAGGCTCTGACTTCAAATATGTTTGTCATAATTATGTTCACTACTAGTATTAAAATTGGATTTAAATACTTAGTGTGGTACATAAATATGTATTGATGTTCAGAATCTGCTATGAGCAGGATACTGACTTCAGATGAGATTAATCTGCGAATTGAAAACGGGACGAAAGTCGCTGTTTTAACCGTAGATACCTAAGTTTAGGAACTACCCTTCGGGTGTGTACTTAAAGTATTAAACTGTCACGGTTAGACCGTAATGTAAAATACTTAAGCAATAAGTTTCTAATATACTTGAAAGAGTATAGTATTCTTTCAATGAGGACTCCTCCCAGAACACGTCAATTTGACGTTGTGTCTGAACAGGATAAACCGAATTTTGTTGGACATGATAAGTTTAATCATGAGTCGCTCTGAGCTACCATTTCCTTCAACGGATAAGCATTAACAATGCAAAACTTATTTTGAATAAGGTTCCATAAAATCTGTTAGACAGATTTCATATTAGATATGAACAGGAAAGAAACCAGTTTTCTCAATCCTGAATATTTGGGATGCTAGGCATATGTTTGGATGATACCAAACTAAAACCCAAATCGGATAAGTGCCAAATTGTAGGTTATCCTAGGGATACCGAAGTATAGTACTTATACATCTCACAAGAGAACAATTTCATTGTTGCTCGCCATGCGGTTTTCCTAAGAGGAATACCTATATGCAGTGGTAAGTGGGAGGATAGTAAAACTCGACGAAAATCGGAGTAATACTATTCCTGGCACCTATTCCTTAATGGAACATAAATAGTTCATCAAGGATGAAACTATACCATTAATCTTCGAATACACAAGAACAGCGTATGTCGGAGAGAGTCAGAAAATAACCTGGGGTATGGGTTTCTGATCTCACCTCATAAAGATGTCTATCTTATTGAGGTATACCAACTGACTACATATGAGGAAGTGATACAAGGTATCGACTCCCTATTATGGCAAAGTGCCATAACATCCGAAATGGGTTCCATGTATACCAACTATGTTTAGACACTAGTTGTTGTACCGCAAGGCATTGTGCCTATTGGTACTATATAAGTCTTCAAGGAATACGTACATGGAAGCCAACATACCAATGTATAAAGCTAGGCTTTTAGCGGAAAGGTATCGTTATCAACATTGTGTTGATTACAACGAAACCTTTTATCTGTTGCCACTGTTGAATCCATTTGGATAATGCTTGCTGATGTTGCATATTTCATTTATGAAATATATCAGCCTTACGGGAAAATCGCTTTCCTTAAACGGAAACCTTTTGGAGGATGTTTACAACATCCTGACGGTTTTGTCGTACCAAAACAAGAAAACAAGGTTTCCAGGTTATTCGATCCATGTTTGGATTGAAGAAAGCATTAAGTTCTTGGAATTACCGTTTTGATGTAATCATAATAGTTTATGATTTAATTCAAAACGAAAATAATTCTTGTGTATATAAGGAGGTTAGTGGGAGCGCACTGACAATGGCTGTCCAAAATAAAATCGGTGAAAGCTTGGCTTTCAGAAAACTCTCCGAGAACTCGTACATTGAAAAATGTACGTGATCTGGTGTCTCATACGCTTTGAGTATATGAAGTCGCAAACAGGTCAATCCAAGTGATAGTCACTGGATTGATATTAAGAACATACTTTAGTTTCTTAGAGAACTAAGGATGATGTCTTAAACTATGGAGAATGAGAACTTGAGTGACTAGGTTCACCATTGCAAGTTCCCTAACCAATAAAGACGACTATAAGTCGCAAACGGTACTATACAGTTTGAATAACGGTACAGTGAGCTGGAAATTTTCCAAGCAAGATATTGTTACCGAATAAACAACAAATGTGGGTTATTGCTGCAGCTGAGGCAGCAATAGAAGCCATTTGGGTCGATAATAAATCTAATAAGATTAGATATAGTTATGTTAGCAGTTGAGCTAGGCGTCAGCACAAGCTAAGGAATTAACGGTCTCATCAACGATCAAGATACATACTTCGATAATCATTTGATTCGTTCGAATCATACATCGTGGTGATGTGATGATCGAATAAATCACATCAGATGATTATCATGCAAATCTGCTGACGAAAGCCTTTTCTCAGCAGTTTGAGCCAACCGTACATAGTTCGGGTGTCAGACACTCGAGTGCTGGCTATAGGCCAAGTGGGAGATTGTTGGACAGTTATGACCCATAGCGTCACTATTTGTACAGATCATGGTGTTCTTGTACAAATTAACTATGTGACAAAAGAGATTGCTCTCTTATCTTTTGTGATTAGATCACCAAGATGTATAAATGATATGAGGTCCTTATGATTTGTTCCTGGATTGAGAATGATATGAGACAGTATCAGTCCACGAAGGATAAATCATTAAATATCCCTAGTCAGAGTATTATCGAGATTGGACATCGATAAATGCGTAAAAGACTAGTATTACACTTGTGCGCGTTGTGAGGGCACAAACGGCATAGTTCTCATATATTTGGGTATAGGATACTCATGCAAGTGTAATAGGAGGTTGTGTTTTACCGATGGTACGGGAAACAGCTTCGCTCTGGATAGACCCCACGGAATCTCATTGGTAGTATGACTATGTGTCTATGGGAATCCGCATCAGGGTAGGTGTGTTTGGTCTTAACCTGAGACTTGCATCGCTAGTACTTGCGACAATCAATAGGCTTTGGTTTGGTCGTCCAGAACTTTAACAGGTTCTGTGTACGCCTCTTCTGGGTTTATTGAGAATCGTAGTGTATTGGGTGTGATGTCAATACGGAAGTATCACTTCAGTCATATGGAGATGATGATCACGCATGGATACAGAACTAGTACTCTAATTGGTTGCAACCATCGGGATAATATGACAAGGTCATGATTATCCGATTAAAGAGACTAGTTACTTGTAATCCGATATATGCTTCGTATGGGGCAGACACTATTAAAGAGACTAGTTACTTGCGACAATCAATATACTTTGGCTTTGGTCGTCCAGGGCTTTAACAGGTTCTGTGTACGCCTTTGCTGGGTATATTGAGAATCGTAGTGTGTTGGGTGTGATGTCAAGATGGAAGTATCACTCCAGTCATATGGAGATGATGATCGCGTAGGGATACAGAACTGGTTCTCTAAAGGGTTGCAACCATCGGGATAATATGACTTGGTCATGATTATCCGATAATAAAGAGACTAGTTGCTCGTAATCTGATATATGCTGCGTTCGGGGCAGACAATGTACCATCCCCAGGCCTTGCATGTGATCATCCGATACTGGATCGAAATACGCAATACTACGCATACTACGCCTGATATAGATCCGCTTATTCCTGTAAGCATGTTTCTGGAGAATTGGGTAGGCATGGCGCTTTGCTAGAAGCCAACCTTGTCTTGTAAATCGGTAAAACGTAGTACTAGGTACTTACGTGTTCGGATAGTCCGACGACAGAATTTACTGCCAACATATCTGGGGATCTCATGGGTCGCTTCCCGAAGATTCACCGATGACGTATGACTCGCACTTTTATTAATCTGGGATTAATTAGATGAGAGAGAAAATTAATCTGGGATTAATTACGGAGATATTTTATCTGGGATAAATATCATTAAAAGAGAGATAACGATTAATTTGGAATTAATCGATAAATAATATATTCGATATATTATACGAAATTGGATTTCGACGCGGAATTAAAATTAGATTTTAATTCGGGCGAACGAATTAATTTAGAATTAATTCGTTAGTGACGTGAATAATGATTTCGCTAGGCGTAATCATTTAATTACGTCGCAACGAAATATTTGTTAATTTGGAATTAGCGAACCCGAGCCCGGGATCGTTTGCGAGCGCATTCACATTTCGAATTCGAGTGCGGCACGCAAGTGAAATCAAGCGTCAAATCGCTAGTCGCATCTAGCGTCACATCATTCATCAATCAAGTGATGGATGTCTTTCACTTTGAGTGATTGACACCAGTCACTATTCATTGATTGATGGGAGTTGATGTTGGTGGTTGGCAAAACTTTATTGCCTTGACTTTTTGGAAAATGGGAAATGGTATATGTTTTATTTGTTTTTGGAAAACAAATAACTAATACACATTTTGTAAACACACACATCTCTCCTCGCTTTTCTCTCTTCTCTCTCACGCCCATTTGGGCATTTCTTCACTGTTTTTTCTGGGCAGAAAACCGTGGATGAAAGGAAGCAAAGTGTGGTGATTTTGTGGCAAAATCATCAAGAGCTAGCACTCCGAGAGACATGCGAATGTGATAGGGAAGTCCACCCATGAGCTTGGAATCATCTCACAAAGCTTGGAGCTTTCATAGAGGAAGATTAAAGACCAAAAATGGAGAAGACCGGCAGCTCACTGCCGAGCCTTTCTTGGAGAGGGCGGAAAGTTTTGTCTTCATCGCGTCGCTCAACCGATCGATGTAAGTATTCCGCGACTTTCTCGATTGTATTCACATGTATTTGTTATGGTTATTATTCGATCCTCGGGACCGTAGAACTCCAACATATATGTTGTAGAGCTTTTAATTTTGTGTGTTATTTTTGTAGGGAAATGCACAAACGAAGCATAAGACAGAAAGAATGGTGTTTGGCAAAGATAAGAGCTAATTCATTAGCGATGGCTGAGTAAGGAATGGATTCTTGAGAAGCATCCTGATGAATTTATACTAAGCAAATGGTGTATTACATACACAATTCCGTTGTCTTAATTACTGCTTTGATTTGCTTTTCTATTATAATTATCTTTATTTTCATAGACAGAATCCATACTTTTTGACATTTCACGATTTCTTTTATCGTTTAGCTAACAATCGTCCTTTGGAAGATACTAGTGCTATTATTACTCACCCTTTTCAGGTTCTATAAATTAAGCCTGTCATTACACTTTTGAAGTCATCCAGAGTTGAGAAAGAAATACATAAAAAATGGAAGCCACTTTAAGAAGACGAGTTGAAAACATCTGTGTGTTTTGCGGTACTAGTGTTGGTGTTAAGCCACAATACGTAGAAGTAGCACAGGAATTGGGTCGAGTCTTAGCTGTAAGGAATATGCACTTAGTATATGGCGGAGGCAATCTTGGACTAATGGGGATCATTTCAAAGGCTATATAGGAAGGAGGCAGTCACGTTTTAGGAATCATCCCAAAACCCTTAGCAGAGGCAAATCTTATTGAACCATCAAACGGAGAAGAGTTAATCATGCCAGGTATGTCGGAACGACTGGTAGAAATGATTAACCGTGCTGATGCTTTTATTGCTTTGTCAGGTGGCTTGGGTACATTGGAGGAAATTTTTACAGTGTTATCTTGGGCAAACTTGAACATACACTGGAAACCGCTTGGACTGTACAGCGTTGAAGGATTTTATGATTTTCTTTGTGTGTTTCTTGATGATGCCCGGAGAAATGGGTTTGTGTCAAAACCTTTAAAAGAACTCTTCTTCACTGCCAGAACTGCTCCGGATCTAATTGACCAAATCTTAGCTTATGAACCACAAATTGACCCTATCCTTTCAAAGATAAATTGGTCCGAGGACGATCGTGGTAAGAGGAGTCGGATTAATCTGGTTCTTAACCTTT
The DNA here is from genome assembly GCA_019454045.1 of Zanthoxylum bungeanum. NCBI lineage: Eukaryota > Viridiplantae > Streptophyta > Magnoliopsida > Sapindales > Rutaceae > Zanthoxylum > Zanthoxylum bungeanum. Next base: position 62,291 of record SKCR01030706.1, on the reverse strand, counting down.
AAATTTTCGTGTAGAATTTCAGTTAACCAGGTACTATCTTCTAAACTCTTCTTCTATTGTTTAAGACATTGGGGACAATGTCTCATTTAGGTTTGGGGGAGGGAATTAGTTGATTAGTATCTTGTTTTTAGTGGTGTGTTGTTTTATTTTTAGTCCAAAATTTTTCGAAAAATATAAAAAAAAAAATTTGAAATTTTTTTCAAAAATTACAAAAATATTTTGCGTTTTTGTGTTTTTATTTTGACTAAAAAGGTGAAATTGGTAAGAGATAGCTGAGTAAGGAGTTTCCACTCCTGAGACGTGTCTAAAACCTATTTCGGAATAAGTTAATTTTTATTTATTTCCTTTTGAATTATTTTAATTTGTGAATTCTCCATAATACTGACTAAAATGGATCTTCATATGCTCTGTTGGCACGTATTATCAACATGCATGGTAACATACGGACATGAGTTGTAATTGAAACGTTTATAATATTCAGTGCTCTAGTTTAATTGGAGGAAGCATCTATGAAAAGCATTGGAGTAAAAAAAAACGTCTGAGGTCCGAGTTATTAAGTCTGTATGGGTGTTTTAACACCTAGTGCCCTAAAGCCAACTGGTTTGGGAGTCACTGGCCCAAAGCTCGCTACATGGATCTAGGATGTTGCAAAAATATATATATTTGAAGTCTGAGTAATTAAGTCTGTAGGGGTGTCTTAACACCTGGAGCCCTAAAGCCAACTGGTTTGGGAGCCACAGACCCAACACTCGCTACATAGATGGAAGATATTGTATATAAATAAAAAAATCAAAAATCAAAGAAAAAATCAGAAAAATTATTCCATTACTACAAAAAGGTGTGAATTCTGATAAAACTTTAGGACAAAAATATTACTCTCTTATCAAATGCACTTGTGACTGTTGTGGGCAAAATAAGTTGTTTAATATTTTGTTGGTTGTGTAAATGGAGAATGGTAAATATAATCGAAGAATTTACTTATTCAGTAATTTAGAAAGAAACAAAACAATTAGTAACCTAGAGTAGAAGTTTCACCTGATTAGTCACTAACTTCTTTATTCTCTTTTCGCTTGTCTTATTGCTTTTGTGTGCATTAGTTTCACTACCTTTTTACTTTTGTAAAATTTTTATGGGTATCATTGTTGTAAACCCTCGCGAGACTACAACTCGTCCACTATGGACACCTAGGGGTTTAAAGGCTTGTTGCATACGCTAAATTCAACTGTGATCCCTACGAAAGTGGCTTAGTTAAATTTTATTTATTTTATTCTATGTTTGCTCGAGGACTAGCAAAATGTTAGGTTTGGAGGTGTGATGAGTGATAATTATATCATTATTTCCCACTCATTTAACCTAATATTTTGTATAGTTTCTCGAGTTTTATGAACGTTTTGATGTGTTTTATTGTTATTTTGCAGATAAATAAAGTTTGGGAATCATTGCAAGCAATTTGGAGCCAAAATAATGAAAAAGGACGAAAAGAGGCAAAATTGTAATTTGGCCGCGTCGTGACGCGCAAGCCTAAGGTGTCGCGACGTCTAACTTGCGCCACATGCTAACTTTTGCCGGACACGTGGACTAGTCAGAAGAAATTTTCTAAAATACGCCGGATGCTAACGTGCGTCGATCATGCTAACATCCGCTGTGTCACGTGTCATCATCATAACCGATCATGCTAAAATGCGTTTAGAAACGTGTCGCGATCCTATGGCACCGACACTCCGTGTGACACTTGTCGTCTTCTGATTGGACCGAATCATCCGCGAATCATCTGCCGCCACGTGTTAAGATATCATTGGACCGAATTACTGCGTGCCACGTGTCGCATTTCTATTGGGCCGACAAAATACGCATCAATAGTCAACGTCCACGCGCTTTGACCGAGTCAACACAAGCCAGCGTCACGACGCAAGAAGGATTTTGGCGTCGCGACGCCGGACCCAAAATTTGCCTATAAATTGAGGCTTTCAACACCTCATTTGGTATGCTTTCCTTGGGATTTTTCCCTGATTTCATAGGATAGCATCTATTTTGTAATTATAATTAAATAATTAATTTATATTTTTTTATTTTTTATTTTTTATTTCAGTATTTTATTTTTTATTTTCTTTATGTTTTGTAGTTAAATTTCCGCTGGGGTAAAAGGTGAAACATTTAATATAATTATCTAGGTAAATCTCACTTAATTATAATTTATAAATTATAAATAAACCGGATTAATTAATGTCAGACTTTATTACCGCCTATATGGTCGGGTTAAATATAAATTGATTTACCGCCTATATGGCTGGTCTTTATGTGACAGATAATTACCGCCTATATGGCTGGTGTAGTTGGACTAAATGGATTACCGCTTATATGGCTGGTCTTAAATGTTTAACATTATTAATTCCTGAGAAAGCAGAACTGAAAATAATTTATATATTATAATAAGAGAGATTCCTATATAAGAAATATTAAATGGGGATCCTCTAACCCCCAGCATTTTATTTTTATTCTAGGGAAGTGATGAAACACAATATTAACAAGCTTAATAATTGATTTAATTATATGTTGGGTAATTCTTTAGTTTGTTTATTGAGTCTTAAGCTTAATGCTTCTTGTTGTCTGATCACCAATAAGATTGATGTGGTAAACTTAAAATAAACTTGACAAAGGAATTTTAGGTTTCAGCCTTAGACTTAATAGCTCACGATCTTCCTTGAGGATAGATAACCTTTTAATATATTTCCTTACAGGATAGACATATACCTGTCGGGCGGGGGTAGCCATAATTGGAACTTAATCTTAATGAATCCAGGTAATTTGGTTGACATAGACATATGGTTCAATTGGGTTATATTGGGTATTTGCATCTGACCATCGACAGAGGCTTTTGCATATCTTCGTGTTCCAGGTTAGCAAACTAATTTATTACACATATATAAGAGAATCAATTCATCTTTATATTAATATTGTGTGGAGTCACAACCCTAGATCTTTGAGTCTTTTGTTATTTTCCTTAGTATTTTCTTTTGTGTCTTTAAGTATTTTCTTTATCAAATCCACATTCAACCAACAAAAACAATCATTCTTTTCTCCCTATAATTAGATACCTGTAAATAAATAGTATCAATAATTAATAACAACAGTAGGAATTAAGTCCTCGTGGGATCGATATTTTTATACTACTTGAACGATACGTGCGCTTGCGTTATACGTGTGTGTTTACGCCAGTCAATAACCCTTTAAAAGATTTCCTTACAGGATAGACATATACCTGTCGGGCGGGTGTAACCATAATTGGAACTTAATCTTAATGAATCCAGGTAATTTGGTTGACATAGACATATGGTTCAATTGGGTTATACTGTGTATTTGCATTTGACCATCGACAGAGGCTTTTGTATAATTTTGTGTTCCAGGTTAGTAAACCGATATATTACACATACATGAAATAACCACCTCATCTTTTAAAAGATATTGGAAAGAATCACAACCATAGATAGTTTCTTAATATTGATTTCATTAAATTTAATTTGAGCAATTTTATTTACTTATTTTTAAGTTTAAAATCATCACTATTTCAAATCAATCAATCTGTTAGATATTAGTAATCATTTGACCTCATTAATAGATTAGGTATTAAGTCCTCGTAGGATCGATAATTTTTATACTACTTGAACGATATGTGCGCTTGCCTTATACGCGTGTTAAAGCACCGGTCAAGTTTTTGGCGCCGTTATCGGGGACTTATTTATCTTTCACTATTAGTTTTGAGGTTAGATACCTTTACTTGTATCTAATTTCTTTTTACTTATTGTTTTTATTTTCTTGTATTTCAGGTTCTCAGACACTACATGAGACGAACCAGAAGCTTTCAAATACGACCTCTTGACCCAGAGATTGAAAGAACTATCAGACAGTTAAGGAGGGAAAGGCGAGAAGGCCAAGAAGCAATCATTAACATGGAACCTGAACCTTTGGAGGTTGCACCACCAATTCCCATTCAAGACAGAACCATTCCGGTGGTAGACGGCTTCATTTCATGTATTGTACTTCCTCTCATACCAGTGAATGTGTGTGACATCAAAACATGCATTCAGATGATTCAGCAGTCAGTGCAGTTTGGGGGGAATGCAACTGAAGATCCTAATACCCACATCACAACTTCCTGAAGTTTGCGGCACTTTTAATTACAACCGAGGAGATGAAGAAGCAATGAGACTGCGTGTTTTCCCATATTCCTTGAAAGGCAGAGCAAAAGCTTGGCTACATTCACTACCAACAGGTTCCATCACAACTTGGAACACTCTAGCCACCAAATTTCTTGCAAAGTACTTTCCACCAGCCAGAACTGGAAAGCTGAGGAATGACATTACATCCTTTATACAACAAGACTCGGAAACTCTCTACGAAGCTTGGGAAATGTACAAAGATTTACTCCGGAAATGTCCTCACCATGAGATTCCAAAATGGCTTCAAGTCCAAACATTCTATAATAGACTTTCTGGACTAATGAGAACCATAATTGATGCTGCTGTTGGAGGAGCTTTGATGGAAAAATGAGAAGATCAAGCCTAGGACCTAATCGGAGAAATGGCAAACAACAATTCCTTGTGGCTAACAGAAGGAACATGATCTAAAGAATTGCTGGAATTTATGAAGTTAGAGCCAACTCAGTAGTCAATACCAAGCTAGATCATATATGCAAATTCATGGAGACTCTCGGTATGCAAGGTAATATTGGAGCCACAAGTTCACCATATGGAGGAGTCCATAACTAAACCAACTTGAAGAAACGGAGAATTTTTTCAACAATTTCAACAGACAGGGGAACAATCCATATTCCAACACCTACAACCCAGGGTGGAGGATTCATCCTAATTTTTCATGGAGCAACAATTCAGGGCAAAATAACTATCCACCACCTGGATTCCAACAACATAACAAAAGCCAGGAGTTTGAAAAAGAACCAGAAATGAAAGAGTGGATTGTAAAGATGTTCAAAAAGCAACAAGCAGCATATGATGCTATCTTTCAGAGTCAATTAGCTTCCATCAAAGCACTGGAGAATCAAATTGGACAACTGGCCAATGCTCAGAGTTACAGACCGCCAGGGAATCTTCCTAGCAACACAGAAACAAATCCAAAGAACCGAGGGAATGAGCAATGTCAAGCCATCACCTTGAAAAGAGATACTGAAATCAACAAAGATGTTGGAATCAAGGCAACAATTGAGGAAGTTCCAAAAGATGTAGTTTCACAGATGGAGGAAAAAAAAGCAAAGGAAAAAAAAAAGATCAGATCATTCCACCTCCACATTTTCCTCAGCGTCTTCAGAAAAAAAAAACTGGACAAGCAGTTTGCTCGATTCCTGGAGGTCTTCAAAAAGCTACATATCAACATCCCATTCGCAGAAGCATTGGAAGAAATGCCCAGTTACATGAAATTCATGAAAGACATTCTTTCACGAAAGCGGAGATTAGGAGATTATGAGACAGTAGCATTGACAGAAGAATGTAGTGCAATTATTCAGAGGAAACTTCCCCCGAAGTTGAAAGATCCTGGCAGTTTCACAGTCCCATGCACCATTGGAGAACATTACATCTCGATAAGGCTTTAAGTGATTTAGGTGCAAGTGTTAATTTGATGCCTTTTTTATTTACAAGAAACTACAAATTGGAGAAGCAATGCCTACCTCAGTCTCGCTGTACTTGCTGATAGAACGCTCGCATTTCCGAGAGGAGTCGTTGAAGATGTGCTGGTCAAAGTTGACAAACTCATCTCCCAGCAGATTTCATTATCCTTGACATGGAAGAAGACAAAGATGTATCTATTATCCTTGGGAAACCATTTTTGGCGACAAGTCGAACTGTGAATGATGTACAAAAATGAGAACTAACCATGAAAGTTCAGGACCAAGAAGTTACTTTCAATGTTTTCAAAGTCATGAAATTCCCTATCGATGAAAAGGAGAAAGAATGTTTCAGAATTGATGTTGTTGATAGTCTCATCCAATATATTGATACAGTTCCCACGAACAAACTTGAAGCTTGCACCACCAACATGACTGACAGCGAGCTTGATGCTGAGATTCTGGAATGTATCAACTATCTTGACAAGCCATTTCGATTCAAATCGACAACACCAGTTGAAAGTCTGGAACTCCCAAGGAAAGATCAAATCAAGCCTTCAATTGAAGAACCACCACAGTTGGAGCTAAAGTTACTCTTGAACCATCTCAGGTATGCATTTCTTGGAAACCCTTCTGAATTACCTGTTATTATTTCTTCTTCGCTAACATTGGAACATGAAGAAAAGTTGCTGAGAATGTTACGAGAGCACAAGAGAGCCATTGGCTGAACTATAGCAGACATTCGAGGCATTAGTCCATTATTTTACATGCACAAGATTCTGATGAACGATGAGTACAAACCCACAGTGGAGCATCAACAGAGACTCAATCCAATCATGAAGGAAGTAGTAAAGAAAGAAATAATCAAATGGTTGGATACTGGCATCATTTACACCCCATCTCAGACAGCACTTGGGTGAGTCCTATGCAGTGTGTGCCAAAGAAATGAGGAATCAATGTAGTCACAAATGAAAAGAACGAGCTGATTCCTACAAGGATAGTGACTGGATGGAGAGTATGCATGGACTACCGGAAGTAGGGTGTGCATTAATCGGTTTTAACAGATTAACCGAACCGTTCCGACCCATTTTTTTATTACGGTTTGGTTAATTCAGTTATTCGGTTCGGTTACGGTTATGAGATTCGTATAACTGAACCAACCGATTAACCGAAATTAAACCATATATTATATATATATATATAATATATATATATATTAGCGCGTGCGAATCCTTTAATTTTTTAGAGTTAAGATTTTTGCATGTAAAAATCTCAATTGGTTGTAGTTATATTGATTTGATAATACTACCCGAAAATAAAATTGATAAAATTCAAATGACAAGCTGTATTAAGAGCTTGGTTTTGACTCTTTTTAATTTCTCTCAAGAATTTAAAGGTAAAAATACATAAAATTTCAGATGTGTAGATTTTGCATCGTGGTGGATTCGTGACCCTTAAAATTTCTAACATGGCAGATTTTGGAAGGAAATCTGAGGCCGTGAAAATCATCGTGGGTTTAAAAAATATTTCTCTCGCATGCAATTAAATATAGATATATTTAATCAAATGTTAGTTAGAATCGGTATTTTTAGAATCGGTTATGTGATCGAATTAGTGATCCAAAAAATTTTAATGCGTTCGTGGTTCGATTGGTTGAAACGTTCCGAAAAAATCGGTAGAACCGACCTACATCATATATAATTTTACTAATTATAAATTATAAAAAATATTAATTTTAATTTATTGGATTGGTTAATAACCGAATTAACCATAACCGACCGAAATTATAATGGTTAATTGGTTAATGGTTATGTGTCATAAATTGGTTAAATCGGTCACACTTTTATTTAACCGAAAATTTTGGTTATGGATAAAAAATCAATGATTAACTGATCGAACTGACCGATGCACACCCCTAACCGAAGCTGAACAAAGCAACAAGGAAATACCATTTCTGTTGCCATTCATTGATCAGATGTTGGACAGACTGGCGGGACATGATTCTATTACTTTCTGGATGGATACTCAGGGTACAATCAGATTGCCATCGAGAAAACTACATTTGCATGTCTCTATGGTACTTTTGCTTTCCGCAGGATGCCATTTGGACTATGTAATGCCCCTGCCATATTTCACAGCGTTACATGATGGCCATTTTATCAGTCATGCTGGAGCAGAGTATGGAGGTGTTTATGGATGACTTCTCTGTTTTTGGAGACTCATTTGATCATTGCTTGCAAAATCTGGAACAGGTGTTACAAAGGTGTGAAGATACAAATCGGGTACTCAATTGGGAGAAATGCCACTTCATGGTGTAGGAAGGCATCGTACTTGGACATCGGATCTCACAAAAGGGAATCGAGGTAGACAAAACAAAGATCGAGACAATTGAAAAACTACCTCCACCAACATCTGTCAAAGGGATTCAAGCTTTCTTGGACATGCTGGCTTTTTACAAAGATTTATCAAAGACTTTTCCAAGATTGCTAAACCTCTGTGCAATCTTCTGGAGAAGGATGTGCCTTTCAACTTCACCAAAGAATGCCAGGAAGCTTTTGAGATCTTGAAAAAGGCTGGTTTCTGCTCCCATCATTGTAGCACCAGACTGGACCCTTCCATTTGAGGTGATGTGCGATGCTAGTGATTTTTCTGTAGGTGCAGTATTGGGACAACGCAAAGCAAAAATTTTCCACACAATTTATTATTCCAGCAGAACTCTAAATGAAGCTCAACTCAACTACACACACCCACTGAAAAGGAGTTGCTTACAGTTGTGTTCACTTTTGACAAATTCTGCTCTTATCTGTTGGGTCCCAAAGTGGTGGTCTACACAATCATTCAACAATCAAATATTTGATCGCGAAGAAAGATGCCAAACCCAGATTGATTTTTGGATACTTCTTCTACAAGAATTCGATGTGGAGATTCGAGACATGAAAACTGACAGAAAACCAAGTGGCAGATCATTTATCGAGGCTCGAGAATAGAGAAACAGCTGGCAAATAACTGACAATCAAAGAAACTTTTCTAGATGAACAGTTGTTTGCCATAAAACAGCAAGATGTCCCTTGGTATGCTGACTATGTCAACTACATAGTGTCAGGAAAATGGCTGTTGGAATGGACAACTCAGCAACGGAAAAAATTCTTCAAAGAAGTCAAGCATTATGTATGGGATGAGCCATATCTGTTCAAACATTGTGCTGATCAATTACTGAGACGGTGTGTTCCACAGGAGGAAGTCAACAATGTTTTATAGCACTGTTATTCATCACCGTATGGCAGATACTTCAGCGGAAACAAAACTACAGTCAAAGTCCTACAATCAGGCTTGTTCTGGCCCACTCTTTTTAAAGATGCTTACTTGTTTTCTCTTCAATGTGACAGGTGCCAGAGAACAGGAAATATTTCAAGGAGAAATGAAGGACCTCTGCAAAATATTCTGGAAGTGGAGATATTCGATGTGTGGGGTATTGATTTTATAGGACCCTTTGTTCCATCATTCGGAAACCTGTACATTCTGGTTGCAGTAGACTACGTCTCCAAATGGGTTGAAGCAATTGCACTGTCATCCAATGATTCAAAAGTGGTGATCAAATTCCTTAAAAAGAATATTTTCACTCGATTTGGAACACCTCGTGCAATCATCAACGATGGTGGCTCACATTTCTGCAACAGATACTTCGATGCACTCCTATCTAAATACGGAGTTACTCATAAGGTTGCCACTGCCTACCATCCACAGTCAAATGGACAGGATAAAGTTTCAAATAAAGAGATCAAAAGAATCTTGGAGAGAACTGTTGGATCAACAAGGATGGATTGGTCTACAAAACTGGATGATGCATTATGGGCCTACCAAACAGCTTACAAGACACCCATTGGTATGTCCCCATATCGATTGGTGTTTGGGAAAGTATGTCATCTGTCAATTGAGCTTGAACACAAGGCGTACTGGGCACTTAAGAAGTTGAATCTTGATCCACAAGCTGCAGGAGAAAAACGACTTCACCAACTCAATGAATTGGAGGAGTTTCGTCTACAGGCTTATGAGAATGCCAGATTATACAAAGAAAAGACCAAGAAATGGCATGACCAAAAAATAGTGCGCAGACAATTGGAACCAAGGCAGCAGGTGTTGTTGTACAATTCAAGGTTAAAACTTTTCCCTGGAAAATTAAAATCAAGGTGGTCAAGCAATTTGTGATCACTCAGGTTTTACCATATGGAGCTATTGAGTTACTTGATCCCAACATCAATGAAACATTCAAGGTTAACAGTCAGCGTGTCAAGCACTACTGGGGAGAATTATTTGAATGACAAAAAGAAAGTATCACACTTTCAGATCCAGCCTAACGTTCGAGAAGTCACGTCTAGCTGACGACGTTAAACTTATCGCTCGCAGGGAGGCAACCCATGAAATTTGTGTATATATTGTGATCTAGTGTGTTTTATTTTTGTGTGTTTAATTTTTACAGGTAAAGTCATTCCACGATGGAAGAAGCTCTCGCAAATCTTCAAAAGCAATTTCCTTCTCTCCCTCAAAAATCTCTGATGAAAGTCTACAAAGCTCGCTTGGAACGGATGAGACTACTGATGATCAAAGGTATTCCAACTGACATTCGTTGGATTATTGAAGAACGGGTCCGATTGGCAGGTGAGTCTTCTGACTCTTTTATTTCACATATGCCTGGTTTAGGAAGAAGCACATATGCTAAAAAAAGAATAGCTAAAAGAATGGGTGTATGATATAAATGTGCTCGCATGTTTTGTGATACTCGTTGTCGTTCTTTAGGAATGGCGTCTGATAACCGTGAAGATAAGATTAATTTCATTAGGGATGGCTTGAGTAAGGTGTCTTTGGATGACATATCTAAAACTCTTGAGACGCATCCCAATGGATATGTGTATCATGAAATTCGCACGTTATATACACAATTCCAAAGCGAAAGACAACAGTTAAGTCTCGGGAATTTGACTCAAAAAGACCCAGTTTGCCAATTTATAAGAAAATTGGATGGAAAGCTTGTCCATGACGCATAGACGTCATTCAAGCCACTTCTTTTCTTGTAAATATTATATCTCTTTGTCTTTTCCTAATAATTGTGATTTGTTATTTTATTTTCTCCGACAGGATCCAGACCTTTTTTACTATCATGATTTATTTTACTGTTTAACTAATAATTGTCATTTGGCAGGTACTAGTGCTATTATTTTTACTCACCCTTTTCAGGTGTTATAAATTCAATTCATCTTTACACTTTTGAAGGCATCCAGATTTGAGAAAAGAAACATACATAAAATGGAAGCTGCTTCAAGAAGACGAGTTGTCAATATATGTGTCTTTTGTGGTACTAGTATTGGTACTAAGCCACAATACGTAGCAGCAGCACAGGAATTGGGACGAGTCAAAGTTGAGAAGAATATGCACCTAGTATATGGCGGAGGCAGTCTTGGATTAATGGGGATCGTTTCAAAGGCCGTATATGATGGAGGCAGTCAAGTTCTGGGAATCATCCCAAAACCCTTAGTAGAGGCGAATCTTATAGGATCATCAAACGGAGAAGAACTGATCGTGCCAGGTATGTCTGAACGACTAGTGGAAATGATTAACCGTGCTGATACTTTTATTACTTTGCCAGGTGGTTTGGGTACGTTGGAGGAGATTTTTACAGTGCTATCTTGGGCGAACTTGAACATACACCAGAAACCAATTGGATTGTTCAACGCAGACGGATTTTATGATTGTCTTTGTGTATTTCTTGATGATGACTGGAGAAATGGGTTCGTATCAAAACCTCTAAAAGAACTTATCTTCACTGCAAGAACTGCCCAGGATTTAATTGAACAAATTTTAGCCTATGAACCACAAATTGACCATATCATTTCCAAGATAAAATGGTCTGATAATGATCGTGGTAAGAAGCGTCGGATAAATCTTGATCTTAACCTTTAAATTTTCCATTTAGATTTAGAATTTCAGCTAACCAGATACTATCTTTTAAATTCTTCTTCTACTGTTTAAGACATTGGGGACAATGTCTCATTTAGGTTTGGGGTGGGGAATAGTTGATTACTATCTTGTTTGTATGTTGTTTTTATTGGTAGTCCAAAATTTTTTGAAAAATACAAAAATAAAATTGAAAAATTTACAAAAATAAAAAAAATATTTTTTGTTTTGTATTTTTAAATTGATTAGTCGGGTGAAATTGGTGAGAGATAGCTGTGTAAGGAGTTCCCACTCCTGATACGTATTTCAACCCATTTTCGGAAAAAGTTAATTTTTGTTTATTTCCTTTTGAATTATTTAATTTGTAAATTCTCCATAAAACTGACTAAAATGGATCTTCATATGCTCAGTTGGCAGGTATTATCAACATGCATGGTAACATATGGACATAAGCTGTAATTGAAAAGTTTATAATATTCAGTTCTCTATTTAATTGGAGGAAACATCTCAAAAAGCAATGGAGTAAAAAAAAAATCTAAGATCCGAGTTATTAAGTCTGTAAGGGTGTTTTAACACCTAGTGCCCTAAAGCCAACTGGTTTGGGAGTCACTGGCCCAACACTCGCTACATGGATCGAAAGATACTGTAAAAATATATATATTTGAAGTCTGAGTAATTAAGTTCGTAGGGGTGTCTTAACACCTAGTGCCCTAAAGCCAATTGGTTTGGGAGTCACTGGCCCAAAGCTCGCTACATAGATGGAAGATATTGTATATAAATAAAAAAAAAATCAAAAAGAAAAAAAAATCAGAAAAATTATTCCATTGCTACAAAAAGGTGTGAATTCTTATAAAACTTAGAACAAAAATATTACTTTCTTCTCAACTGCACTTGTGACTGTTGTGGGCGAAAATGAGTTGTTTAATATTTTGTTGGCTGTGTATATGGAGAATGGTAAATATAATCGGAGAGTTTACTTATTCGGTAATTTAGAAAGAAAGAAAACAACTAGTAACTTGGAGTAGAAGTTTCACCTGATTAGTCACTAACTTATTTATTCTCTTTTCTCTTGTTTTTTTTCTTTTGTGTGCATTAGTTTTTACTATATTTTTACTTTTGTAAAACGTTTGTGGGTATCTTTGTTGTACCTAGGGATTTAAAGGCTTGTTGCATACGCTAAATGCAACAGTGATCCCTAGGAAAGTGGCTTAGTTATATTTCATTTTAAAGATGTTTATGTTATTTTATTTTGTATTTTGCTCGAGGACAAGCAAAATGTTAGGTTTGTGGGTGTGATGAGTGGTAAATGTATCACTATTTCCCATTCATTTGACCTAATATTTTGTATAGTTTCTTGAGTTTGGTGAATATTTTAATGTGTTTTGTGATATTTTGTAACTAAATAAAGTTTCAGGACTCTCTGGAGGTGATTTGGGGCCAAAACAGTGAAAAATGGACAAAAGGGCAAAATCGTTATTTGGCGCATCGCGACGCGGGAAGCGATGCGATGTCTAACGTGCACCGCTTCATGCTAACATATGTCGGGGACACATGTCAGAATCTGAGAAGTTTGACTTTGCTAACATGCACCGAATCTGATAACGTGCGTCGTGCCACGTGTCAACATCATAGCCGATCATGCTAACGTGTGTCGTGCCACGTGTCATCATCCTATGGTGCCGAAAATCGCCATCGCCATGTGTCATCCACGTCATCAGAAGACCGAGTCAAATGCCGAGTCAGCTTGCCACTTGGCATCCACGTCATCATCATCCAATCACAGCACGCCACGTGTCGTAATCATATGGTGCCGACAATCACTATCGCCATGTGTCACCACGTCATTGCCACAGCATCGCCACATCACTGCCACGTCAGCTCAATTATTGAATTAATCATCCAAAATGTCACGTCATCGAATAAGAATCTCGACAGACTAATCAGAACATGACATGTGTCGCGTCGCGATGCGTGATCCTTGCGTGTCGCGACACGGAGAGCATATCGACGCCTATAAATTCAGCTCGAGATTTCAGTTTCAGATGTACCTTCCTCTCTGTAATTCTCTGAATAAATAAGGAGTTTGTATCTAGTTTTCTTTTAATTTCAGTTTTGTAATTAATTTTTATTTACTTTCTGGTACTTTTTCAGTTTTTACTATTCAGCTATGAGGAGGTAACTTCCCCCTGCTAGGGTGAAAAGTAAAACTTTTATTACTGCTATTTAGATTAATCTCCCTTAATTATAATATATTCACTATTTAAAATTTGACTTAACAAGGATACCGCTATATTGGTCGATTGGTAATCAATTATAAACTAGTTTTAATCTGACTAAGCATGGATACCGCCTGATTGGTCGATTGGTAATTTCCACCTATATGGCTGGATTATGGATGTAGGCACTGTAATTTTGCATATAAGTCCCGATGATGAGTCTCGTATGGAGACACTACCTCTTTAATTGTGGAAGCCGAGGGAAACGGACGTCGGAAGGAAATAGTAAAGAATTGACACATTGTTGGATTTAATTCACTGGATTAGCTTCGGGTTCGCTTGTTGGACCTCCGTTTTAAGACACACACCAAGCCCACACATCACTAAACCACACACCAAGCCCACTAAATGGACCAAGCCCACACGCCCAAAGACTTAAGCCACACGCCCAATACACCTTCCCAAATTAAACAAAAATCACATTAAACACATGCATAAATCAAGCCAAATCCCCTTCCTAAATTAAAGAAATCCCATGAATCCCTTACCTAATTAAACCAAATTATATCCCTAACTAAAAGAGAATAAATCAAATTAAATCAAATCACTTCCCTAAATTAAAAGATTTCCTTATCACATACTAATTTAAAAGATATTTCCTTTAATGCACAAATCCTTCTCCTTCTCAAACAAGGAAAGCCCACATCCATTTTCCTATAAAAAAAACCTTTCACCAACACATTAAAGGCCTGGCACATTCTCACGAAATCAACCCTAATATTCTAAGCCTATTCCCACTCGACAACACACATGCACCCTCCACTCACATATTGCCTCACTAACCTTCATCAAATTCATTCACACATCAGCACCAGCCTCTTGCCTCACGTAACCAGCCAACCTTAAACTGCCTAATTCCACAGCCCATTGCCTCACGTAACCAGCCAACATAATGCCTTCAACGTAGCCAACTCATCAATCCACACTTCAACAGCGCATCAACAGCCACATATCCATTCACGTTAAAGCCTCTTAATCTACATGTCTTCACGCTAACGCTTCCACAGTAGCCACCTGCCTTCACGTTACAGCCTATCATCACCGAAAAAATTGCCATAATTTGCACCTTTAAACTGCCACAACTTACTGCCCCAAACTGCCTCAAATCAACCAACTGAAACTGCCCAGAAACTGTCCTAAAACTGCATCAAAAAACTGCCTAAAATAGTCACAAAACCGCAGCCCCTAACCCTTCAAAAACCGCAAAAAAACAGTAGCCTAAATTACCAAAAACAGTGACCAGAAAATACAGTAAAAATAGCAGTAAAACGGAGTGAAAACAGTGGCCTAAACAGCGAAACAGCGAGTAAAAACATTGAACCAATGAACCGAAAGAGTTGCGGAGCATCAACCCTTCCGACGGCCGTGTAACGCGCTTCCAATAGACGACAAAAGAGGTTAGACATGAGGGCACCTTTTTTATTTATTATCTTTCATTTTTTATTTATTTTAATATATTATCGCATGAAAGTCGTTTGTTGATGCATGATGTGAATTCTGGATGAACGGAATGCGTGTTCTCTTTTGAGGTATATCGGATGGAAACTCGGACGTAAATTCCGTAGCCAAATCTGAATGGATGGTATTGCGGTTTGCACTCGGGATACAATACCATGTACTACTTAAGAGACACACATATTTCGTTTCATCCAATCTTGTATTTGAGCTTGAGGTAGTTAGTAGATTATTTATTTATTTAGCATGATTAGGTTGCTAGTACGTCATTTATTATTAAAACATGATTTAGTCTAGTATATTGTTGGTCTTTAAATATTATTATGTTATTTATTTATGCATGATTTAGTTCTTTGATTTTGCATTAGGAATTTAGTTTGCGTTTTGTTTAAGTAGTTATTTATTTGTTCTTTGTGTTTTATGATTCGACATGCTCGTTGTGTGATATTGTATGCTTGCCGTTATAATGACTTACTTTCGAAGCATGCGAACTTAGACATAGGATTTACTTTCATGAATGAGAACTAGATCTAAGTCATCTTTGAGCATATATTTCGCATAGATTCGGTTAGTTTATTGCACAAATCATATCGTTACCAGTGACATAAGTAAGGGACCATTCCGAACCCAACGGTTTGAGGTCTTCCCTTACGAGGGGTGAGTGCGACCTTAAATCATTTTCCCGATTCACACCGGGTGGCGACTCCATGTTATTTCTCCAGTTTAGTTCCCCTGCGGGCTATTTCGTACTCCCAACCAGGCCGCGAACCTAGAATAGCGTCACTGATTTCTGTGTCCTATAGTGTGGCGACTCCACTGGGGATAGAGAATTGGCCCCGAAATAATGTCTTGTAGTGATTGTGATTTGTGCTTTAGTTAACCGTGTCTATAGTGTGTTGAAGGGGTTTAATAAAAGGCATTGTTAAGGCTTGGTGATTTGAGTCTGGCTTAGATCATTTATTCAAATACTAATATTTGAGTTGCATTGAATGTTTTGAAGGTTCTCTGGTTTCATTACTGAGCATTCCTTGAGGGCAATAATATGTGTACCTATTGGGACTATTTGGTAACATGTGATATAGTATGATGATATGGAATGCCACATCACGTGGTTCACCTTGACCTATTACAAGCAGCGAATAGCAGAAAGCTAAATCAAGACTGGGGGCGACCAGTCTACCACCTCGCAAATAAGGGAAACAACAAGATCTTGAGCCATGAGACAAAAGAGAACCAACCAATCACCAGAAGAGAACTGGCAGAAGGAAATTGCAAGCAAACCCAGGGGCAACCAAAGACTTTTGAAAGCAAGAAGCACCGAGGAGCACAAGGAAGACCTAACTCATCGGAATAGGAAACACATTCATGCATGCATGCATACACGTCATATACACGCAATCTTTGTCTTGTTTTTGTTCACAGGCTTTAAAGAAAATGAGAAATCGGCAAATACAAGCCAACCAAAAATAGCAACATAGCATCATCGGTTTTGGGACTGAATCCCAAGGTCGAGGCCCACATCAGTATCAGTTTGGGGCGAGGCCCATATCAGTCTAGGGGTGAGGCCCACATCAGTATCAGTCTGGGGGCGAGGCCCACATCAGTATCAGTCTGGGGGCGAAGCCCACATCAGTATCAGTCTGGGGGAGAGGCCCACATCAGTATCAGTCTGGGGGCGAGGCCCACATCAGTATCAGTTTGGGGCGAGGCCCACATTAGTATCAGTTTGAGGATGGAGCATGGGTCGAGGCCCACATCAGTATCAGCTTGGGGATGAGTCCCAGGGTTGAGGCCCACGTCAGTATCAGTTTTGGGGATGAGTCCCAAGGCGAGGCCCACATCAGTATCAGTTTGGGGGCGAGGCCCACATCAGTATCAGTTCAGGGTTGAGGCCCACACATCATCAGTGTCAGTTTTGGGGATGCATCCCAGGGTCGAGGCCCACATCAATAACAGTTTGGGGATGAGTCCCAAGGTCGAGGCCCACATCAGCATCAGCCTAGAGAACAAAGCCCACATTCAGTACAGCTCGGGAACAAAGCCCACGGTCAATACAGTTCGGGAATAAAGCCCAGGGAACAAAGCCCACATTCAGTACAGCTCGGGAACAAAGCCCACAGTCAACACAGTTCGGGAATAAAGCCCAGGGAACAAAGCCCACATTCAGTACAGCTCGGGAACAAAGCCCACAGTCAACACAGTTCGGGAATAAAGCCCAGGGAATAAAGCCCACATTCAATACAGCTCAGGAACAAAGCCCACAGTCAATATAGTTCGGGAATATAGCCCAGGGAACAAAGCCCACAATCAGTTCGGGAATAAAGCCCATTTTTAACACAGCTCGGGAATAAAGCCCACTCTCCACACGGTTCGGGAATAAAGCCCACATTCAACTCAAATCGGGAACAAGACCCACGGGAACAGGACCCATAATTCAGGGAACAAGACCTTCAACTCAAATCGGGAACAAGACCCATAATTCCGGGAACAAGACCCTCAACTCAAATCGGGAACAAGACCTAAGGAAACAAGACCCACAAATCGGGAACAAGACCCTCAACTCAAATCGGGAACAAGACCCACGGGAACAAGACCCATAATTCAGGGAACAATACCCTCAACTCAAATTGGGAACAAGAACCACAATTCAGGGAACAAGACCCTCAACTCAAATCGGGAACAAGACCCACGGGAACAAGACCCGCAATTCAATTTGGGAACAAGACCTACAATGGGGAACAAGACCCACGATCGGGAACAAGACCCTCAGCTCACTTCGGGAACAAAACCCACTCGGTGGTTCGGGAATAAGACCCAGAGGTCACAGCTCCTCGCCATCAATCTCAATTCAATTCAGAGAACAAGACCCTCATCAAAATTCAAGGAACAAGACCTTCATCTCAACTCAGTAATGGTTCGGGAATGGACCACCTTACAGTAACGGTTCAGGAATGGACCACACCACCAGTAATGGTTTGGAAATGGACCACTATCACAACAGATGCCGAAAATGGCGCTCCAAAATGGAGCAAACACATCAGACGCCAAAAATGGCACTCCGAAAATGGAGCATAGTTCGAGAATGGACAACCACCAGTGACGCCTCGGGTATGGGGTTTAGCATGCCAGGTACGGCACTCCAGGTATGGAGATATTACAGCGACACCTCGGGTATGGGGTTTAGCATGCCAGGTACGGCACTCCGGGTATGGAGACACTATTGCGACACTCTGGGTATGGAGATGCAACCGCGACACCTCGGGTATGGGGTTTAGCATGCCAGGTACGGCACTCCGGGTATGGAGATATTACAGCGACGCCTCGGGTATGGGATTTAGCATGCCAGGTACGGCACTCCGGGTATGGAGATATTACAG
Organism: Zanthoxylum bungeanum; assembly: GCA_019454045.1. Taxonomy (NCBI): domain Eukaryota; kingdom Viridiplantae; phylum Streptophyta; class Magnoliopsida; order Sapindales; family Rutaceae; genus Zanthoxylum; species Zanthoxylum bungeanum. Next base: position 43,617 of record SKCR01030706.1, on the reverse strand, counting down.
CGACGCCTCGGGTATGGGGTTTAGAATGCCAGGTGCGGCACTCCGGGTATGGAGACATTACAGTGACACCTCGAGTATGGGGTTTAGCATGCCGAAAATGGCACTCCGAAAATGGAGCTTGGTTCAGAAATGGACCACTATCAGCAGACGCCGAAAATGACAATCCGAAAATGGAGCATGGTTCGGAAATGGACCATCACTCATCATTAACGGTTCAGAAATGGACTATATCATATCAAGCAACGGTTCGGAAATGGACCACTCTCACATCAGTAATGGTTCGGAAATTGACCATCTCTCATCAGTAGCGGTTCAGAAATGGACTATATCTTATCAAGCAACGGTTCGGAAATGGACCATCAAACATCATCAGCATGCCGAAAATGGCACTCCGAAAATGGAGCTCGGTTCGGAAATGGACCACTATCACTCGCCAAAAATGGCACTCCGAAAATGGAACATGGTTCGAAAATTGACTATAATCACATCAGCAACGCCTCGAAAATAGGGTTCATCATGCCGAAAATGGCACTCCGAAAATGGAGCACGGTTCGGAAATGGACTATCATCACTTCAGCAACGCCTCAGAAATGAGGTTTAGCATGCCAAAAATGGCACAACCAGATCAACTCAGTTCAAAGCAGCAGGCAAGTCAGGTGGCAGCTGGCGAGCCAGGTAAGTAAAAATACATTGCATAACTTTGATAGGATTGTCATTGTCACACACTGCACAAGTCTCATCAAAGTGGGGGCGACTGTAGGCACTGTATTTTTTCATATAAGACCCGATGATGAGTCTCGTATGGAGACACTACCTCTTTAATTGTGGAAGCCATGGGAAACGGACGTCGAAAGGAAATAGTCAAGAATGACACATTGTTGGATTTAATTCGCTGGATTAGCTTCGGGTTCGCATGTTGGACCTCCGTTTTAAGACACACACCAAGCCCACACATCACTAAACCACACACCAAGCCCACTAAATGGACCAAGCCCACACGCCCAAAGACTTAAGCCACACGCCCAATACACCTTCCCAAATTAAACAAAAATCACATTAAACACATGCATAAATCAAGCCAAATCCCTTTCCTAAATTAAAGAAATCCCATGGATCCTTTGCCTAATTAACCCAAATCATATCCCTAACTAAAAGAGAATAAATCACATTAAATCAAATCACTTCCCTAAATTAAAAGATTTCCTTATCACATACTAATTTAAAAGATATTCCCTTTAATGCACAAATCCTTCTCCTTCTCAAACAAGGAAAGCCATCATCCCTTTGCCTATAAAAAGAACCCTTTACCAACACATTAAAGGTCTGGCTCATTCTCACGAAATCAACCCTAATATTCTAAGCCTATTCCCACTCAGCAACACACATGCACCCTCCACTCACATATTGCCTCACTAACATTCACCAAATTCATTCAAGCATCAGCACCAGCCCCTTGCCTCACGTAACCAGCCAACATTAAACAGCCTAATTCCACAGCCCATTGCCTCACGTAACTAGCCAACATATTGCCTTCAACGTAGCCAACTCATCAATCCACACTTCAACAGCGCATCAACAGCCACATATCCCTTCACATTAAAGCCCCTTAACCAACCTGTCTTCATGCTAATGCTTCCACAGTAGCCATTTGCCTTCACGCTACAGCCTATCATCACCGAACAAATAGCCTTAATTTGCACCTTTAAACTGCCGCAACTTACTGCCCCAAACTGCCTCAAATCAACCCCTCGCAAGGGAAGACCTCAAACCGTTGGGTTCGGAATGGTCCCTTACTTATGTCACTTGTAATGAAAGGATTTGTGCAATAATTTAATCAAGCCTAAGTAACACCTATTTCCAAGAGTATTATGCTTCTAAGTTCATATGCACGAAAATAAAACTTACACCTAAATTTGCATATATCTTACATCTAAGTCTGCATGCTCGAAAGTGAATCAAAGTAGTGACAAACATACAACTTCATAAGCATATTGTATTCATGAAAGCGCAAACGCACAATAATCACACAAGCGCACATAAAAACGAATCAAATAATGGCGAACATGTAATTTCATAAACATACCATACTTAGACATGCGGAAACATGAACAAATAGCCATTACATATTCATGAGTAAGTAAGAGAGTCAACTAGGTACATAATGCAAAAAAGACAAATAAGGAGGCAAATAAGCATTAAAGTGAACATGCTATGATGTGATGCAAAAGAAGATAACTAACATTGACATAAACACACACGTGGGCATTTTTCCAAGTGGTACGTGAAATTGTATCCCGAGTACAGATCATACTACCGTCCATTCGGAATCGGCTATGAAATTTATGTCCGGGTTTCCATCCTATATACCATGAGAAATAATGCCTAAATGCTATCATAACATAGGTACACAAATGATAATAGATCGAGCCAAGACAAAGATAGATGATGCAATCAATAGATGAAAGACGCGGCAAATATCGTGGTAAAGGCAGCCTTTTAGGCTTTTCTTCCCCCCAAATGGAGGACCTTTTAGACCAACATAATAAGCTCATGCGTTTTTCATTACAATGCGTACAAAGATAAAGATAACTAGATGGAACTTCGTATACCCGATTGAACATATCTCACATCCAACCAAATATACATCATCCGGCGCGGTAAAGCATCGTGGTAAAGGATTTTAACCTCTCAAAATAGAGGACCTTTAATCGCACTTACTAAGCCCATGCGCAAACAACACAATACATATATAAAAAATAAAGACAATGATATCAGACTTCGTGTATCCGATTGAACATATCTCACATCCAATCGAATATACATTATCCGGTGCGGCAAAGCATCGTGGTAAAGGATTTTAACCTCTCAAAATAGAGGACCTTTAATCGCACTTACTAAGCCCATACGCTAATAACACGATGCATATAAGAAATAAAGACAATAATATCGGACTTCGTATACCCGATTGAACATATCTCACGTCTAACCGAATATACATCATCCGGCGCGGCAAAGCATCGTGGTAAAGGATTTTAACCTCTCAAAATAGAGGACCTTTAATCGCACTTACTAAGCCCATGCGCAAACAACACAATACATATAAAAAAGTAAAGGCAATGATATCGGACTTCGTGTATCCGATTGAACATATCTCACATCCAATCGAATATACATTATCCGGCGCGGCAAAGCATCGTGGTAAAGGATTTTAACCTCTCAAAATAGAGGACCTTTAATCGCACTTACTAAGCCTATACGCTAATAACACGATGCATATAAGAAATAAAGACAATAATATCGGACTTCGTATACCCGATTGAACATATCTCACATTCAACCGAATATACATCATCCGGCGCGGCAAAGCATCGTGGTAAAGGATTTTAACCTCTCAAAATAGAGGACCTTTAATCGCACTTACTAAGCCCATGCGCTTTATCTCATCATTACATAAACAAATAACATGCGGAAATCAAGTAGCAAATAATAAACGAATCAAAACAACATAAAACAAAATATGTGTCGTTTACTCAAGTCGTACGTGGAGTTTTATCCCAAGTACATTCCGCACTACCGTCCATTCGGATTCGGCTACGGAATTTATGTCTGGGTTTCCATCCTATATACCACAAGAGGCGACACATTTTTCATTTTATTCAAGGGCCACAACATACATCATTTCACAATACATGCATTTTCTATCTATTCAAGGGCCACAACATGCATCACTCCACAATAATCATGCAAACGATACTCATTAAACAATAAAAATATGAATGAAAATGGATGTGAAAAATACCCTCAGGTCTAACCTTTTATGTCGACTTTCGGAAGCGCGTTACAAGTCCGTCGGAAGGGCTATCACTCCGTAACTTTTCTGGTTCACTGGTCTACGTCTTTCTTCGCTGTTTTTGTTGCTCCAACTACTGTTTTGACTCCGTTTTGCTGTTGTTTTGCTGCTGTATTGGACTGCAGTTTTCTGGACTGTTTTAGGGTGAGTTGTTCACTGTTTGGGGACTGTTTTGTGAGGTTTTGAGAATGTTTTGGGACTGTTCTTCACTGTTTTTTGGTTGATTATTTTCTGGTTCAGGGGGGGCTCTCGGATTTGAAGGTTTATTTGTTGTTTATTCACTTGGTGGAGGGCTGTGTGAAGGGTACGTTGATTAGGGCTGCTAGGTGGATCAGTGAGCTGCTTTGTGTATGGCTAGTTACGTGGACTGTGGAGCGTGTTTAAAAATGAGGCTGTTGAAGGCTTTGGCGACGTGTTGGTGGGGAGTTACTAAAGACGTGAAGGGCAGGTGTTGATGGTTGATTGAAGGAAGTGAGGCAGGTGATTGACTCGGCGTGGAGTGTAGGGCTGTGAGGGAAGCAACGTGTGTGTTGCGTTGAATTGGTGAGTATTTGTGGCTTCAACGTGGGGTCTGTGCGTGCAGGTTTTGATGAGAGATTGAGGGCCGATACTGTTTTTTTTTTTTGCCGAGAGGAGAGAGTCAGGGACGTGATTAGGGTTTATTTTTTTGGTCTTTTCCGTGTGTGTGGTCGGAGCAAAGGTTTGAAGTTTCTGCTCTTTTTTATAGTGACAAGCTAGGTTTTGCATGGATTTGAATATGAAGGAGACCAATTAGTGTCACACAAGGAAAATCAATTATTTGGTTGGAGACATGTCTTGGCTAGATTAGGAAGTTAGTATATTTAATTTATGTTGTTTAGGCATGATATTTGTTAAGTTAGGAATACAATATTTTTAATTAGGAATATAATTTGTTGATTGATTTCAATTAGGCATGATTTTATTTAATGTTTTTTTTAATTTGGTATATGATTTAATTAATATTTTATTTAATTTGGTATATGATTTAATTAATATGGTTGTATTTTAAGGGCCTTGGGCGTGTGGGCCAAGGTGGTGGGCGTGTGGGCTTGTCTTGGTGGGTTAGGTGTTGTGTTGGCTTGGTGAGTGGGTTTGGGCCAAGGTTAAATGATTTGCGGGTGTTTTTTGGCTAAATGTGCTTTAAAACGGAGGTCCAACGAGTGAGCCTGGAGCTAAACAAGCGAATAAAAATCTAACGAAATACCGATTCTCTTCCGACGACCGTTTCCCGTAACTTCCTCGACTTAAAAGGTAGTGTCTCCAAATGAGACTCATCATAGGGACTCACATGCAAAAATGCAGTGCCTACAGTCACCCCCACTTTGATGGGACTTGTGCAGTGTGTGATTTTGAACAATCCTATCAAAGTTATGCAATGCATTTCTACTTACCTGGCTCGCCAGCTGTTGCTTAACTTACTTGTTATCCTGAGATGATTTGACCTTTGGGCTTTATTCCCGAACTGCATTGAGAGAGAGCTTTATTCTCCTTGGCTTTATTCCCGAGCTATTTTTCAAGTGGACTTTATTCCTCTAGGATTTTCTCCTGAACCGTGTAAAGATATAGCTTTATTCCCCTGGGCCTTGTTCCCGAGCTGTATTGAAGGTGGGCTTTATTCCTTTAGGCTTTTTTCCAAACTGTATCAAGATAGGGCTTTATTCCTCTAGGCTTTATTCCCGAGCTGTGTTAAGGTAGAGCTTTATTCCCCTAGGCCTTGTTCCCGAACTGTGTTAAGATAAAGCTTTATTCCCATGGGCCTTGTTCCCGAACTAATTTGAAAGTGGGCTTTATTCCTTTGGGCTGTATTCCCGAACTGTGTTGAGAGATGGCTTTATTCCCCTGGGCTGTATTCCCGAACTGTGTTAAGAGATGGCTTTATTCCACTGGGCTGTATTCCCGAACCGTGCTGAGAGAGAGTTTTATTCTCCTTGGTTGTATTCCCGAACTGTGCTGAGAGAGAGCTTTATTCCTCTGGGCTGTATTCCCGAACTGTACTAAGAGAGAGCTTTATTCTCCTGGGCAGTATTCCCGAACCGTGCTGAGAGAGAGCTTTATTCTCCTATGTTGTATTCTCGAACTGTGCTGAGAGAGAGCTTTATTCCTCTAGGCTGTATTCCGGAACTGTACTGAGAGAGAGCTTTATTCTCCTGGGCTGTATTCCCGAACTGTGCTGAGAGAGAGCTTTATTCTCCTGGGCTGTATTCCTGAATTGTACTGAGAGAAAGCTTTATTCTCCTGGGCTGTATTCCCAAACTGTGCTGAGAGAGAGTTTTATTCCTCTGGGCTGTATTCCCGAACTGTGCTGAGAGAGAGCTTTATTCTCCTGGGTTGTATTCCCGATCTGAGCTGACTGTGGGCTTTGTTTCTGAATTGTACTGAATGTGGGCTTTGTTCCTGAATTATACTGAATGTGGGCTTTATCCCCAATCTGAGCTGACTGTGGGCTTTGTTCCTGAATTGCACTGAATGTGGGCTTTATTCCTTGATCTGAGCTGACTGTGGGCTTTGTTCCTGAATTGCACTGAATGTGGGCTTTATTCCCTGATCTGAGCTGACTGTGGGCTTTGTTCCTGAATTGCACTGAATGTGGGCTTTATTCCCTAATCTGAGCTGACTGTGGGCTTTGTTCCTGAATTGTACTGAATGTGGGCTTTATTCCCTGATCTGAGCAGACTGTGGGCTTTGTTCCCGAACTGTACTGAATGTGGGCTTTATTCCATGATCTGAGCAGACTGTGGGCTTTGTTCCTGAACTGATGTGGGCCTCGCCCCAAAACTGATACTGATGTGGGCCTCGCCCCCCAAACTGGTACTGAGGTGGGCCTTGCCCCCAGACTGATACTGAAACTGATGTGGGCCTCGCCCCCAGAGTGCCATACCCAAAAATCAAACTCAAATGGGCCTCAACCCTAGGATTATTACCCAAATCTGATATTGTGCTTTTTACCGTTTTTGATTACCTTGTTCTTTGCCGCTTTCTCTTTTCTTATTCAAAACCTGTGAACACAAAACAAAACAAACACAAAAAGATGCAAAATGTGTTACGTGTATGCATGCATGAATTTTCTTATCCCGTCGGGTTAGGTCTTCTGCCAATTCTCTTGGTGACTGCTCAGTCTTCTTTTCCTCAGGCAAGCCATTGCTTCAATCTGTCTACGTTGATCGGCTCGGTGAACTAAGTCCTTTCCAAGTCTGATATTCTCACTGCCCCCATTTCCCAATTTCTGAATGGCGATCTTATCTTTTCTGCTTGCTTATTCCGAGGATTCCCCGTGTTCTAAACATCACTGAATTTCATAGTACCAAGGTTGAATGCTTTTCTCAAATATACTCATATTACAGAAGAGATTCAGCGAAATGAACGTCTTTATTATCATTTAAAAATGGTTCGAACATGTAGACTAAATCAATGTCTATATTAAAAATGCAGGATCAAATAAACTAGGAGGAATAACTTCATCATTCGCAACATTGCCTTCTTCCTTGGCCTATGGTTCTTCACTGTTATCATTTATCTCAATGCAAGAAGACTGGGTGGTTGAGTGGCTTTATGGTTGAGGGTTCATGTGTGTGTTGGGTTGTTCTTTTCTGGATTGGGTATTATAGGAGTCAATGAGGTTTTGGACCTCATGCCTAAGGCGGGTGCAGTTGTCGGTGTCATGGCCTTTTTCTTGATGGAAGTAACAATACTGGTTTAGGTTGAGGTACGGTGGCACAGGGTTCGGAAATGGCCTAGGTTCCAAAGGTTTTAGAAATCCTTGCATCTTCAGCTTTTCAAATACATTTGACAAAGGTCTACCAAGATTGGAGAATCGCCTGTTCTTGACGGTAGCGACCTCGGCAGTAGCGGGCTTGGTCTCAGAAGGCCCCCTAAAAGTTCTTCTATTCTGGACATAAAACTTTCTGTTTTCAGCCTCTTCTTCCTCAATATCCATGACAGTTTCCCTCAACTGTCGAAAATCAGAAATCATCGAAGTCATCCTCTTCAGCTTACCATAAATAGAGGGTTTGGTGCCCTTGATGATCATTTTTATCTGGTCTTTCTCAGAGGGCCGAGTCTGCATTTTCAGAAGTTGGCTTCTCCAGCGGTTTACATACTCCTTGAAGCTTTCTCCCGGCTTCTGCTTAGTGTTCTCCAAATCTCGGAGTGACAAATCAATCTCCAGGTCTGTAACATACTGTTTTAGAAAAGTATCAGCTAGTTCCCTCCAATCTTCCTTAACATTTTTCTCAAGGCTGTGATACCACACTACAGGTGCCCCATCGAGTGACATCCTAAACATCTTTTGGACTTGGCGCTGTGAACTCATCACCGAGACATATTGCCGCAGATGGACCCTCGGATCCCCATTCCCGTTAAACTTGGCCATGTCGGGCATTTTAAACTAAGCCAGCAATTGTTCCTCAAAGGTCATCGCCTCATAGTCTAGTAAGTCTTCATCCTTACCCTTCATCTTACGGGTGACTGACTCTACCTGATCACGAAGTTTCTATATCTCGGCCTGAGACCCTACTATTCTCTCCGCAGTATATTCGGCCATATCATCATCAAAAACGGGGATGTCATCCCCCAACCTATTCGGAGGCTCCTTATGTCTTACATTCTCAGAGTTTCCCCCAGCATGGGGGACAGCCATATTTGCCATGGCAGTAGTTAAGGCTTGCAACTATTCGGTAATCTTGGCGAAACCATTCTCCAACTAATCCATGCGAAATATTTCGTTTTCTGATCCACTCATATTTGTTATTGGCCTCTTTGTGTGCCTTCCTTCTTCCCTAACCCAACGAGAATCTATGATGGCTTTTAGAACACAAGGGGTTAGCATGATGCGTGTATGCATGAGTGCATGTCATGTATGCGATGTATGGAATAAATAAGCTTATAAAATAATTTGCACTAATTGGCCCATTATCATTTTAAAATTTTGGCCCAATTGTCATAGGATACGAACTCATCCCAGTTTAAATGGCCCAACAAGTTCGCATTTCTGACAAGAAGTCCAACTAGGTCCAAATGACAATGGTCCCAAATACAAGCATAAAACAATAATGGCCCATCAACATTTCAGAAGCTTTGGGCCTAATTGTCATAGGATACGAACTCGTCCCAGTTTAAATGGCCCAACAAGTTCGCATTTCTGACAAGAAGTCCAACTACCTCCAAATGATAATGGTCCACAAGCACAAGCACATAGAGATAATTCAAGCCTTAAAACAAAAAATTCTACAAGGTGGCCCATCAATATTTTAGAAGTTTTGGGCCTAATCGTCATAGGATACGAACTTGTCCCAGTTTAAATGGCCCAACAAGTTCGCATTTCTGATAAAAAGTCCAACTGCGTCCAAATGAGGATGGTCCTAAACACAAACATATAATGGCCCATTGGCGTTTTAGAAGCTTTTGGCCCAATCATCATAAGATATGTTCTTGTCCCAGTTTAAATGGCCCAACAAGCCCATACCTCATGACAAAAGGTCTGAATGGATCCAAACGACCATGTTCCCAAACACAAGCATAAGTAAATAATTCTTATTATTTCTACGACTAAGGTTCACATGCGGGTTTACGGGGGTGTGGACAAAGGCTCTCGCTGACGAAGGATTACCCACAACTAGGTCTCCCCACTCAAGGGCCTGAGTGACCAAGTGAGCGCACCTTTTTTATACATTAAGGTACGTGCCAACGAGCTATGGTGTGTGACTGACTGTCAAATGGATTTCCGTTGTAGATTCCCCAGAGGGAGGGTAGAGCGAGGCTCTCTTAAGTACCCCAAGCCTCTTAGGCTCTTATCGCTTGGTGTCAGGAATAAACAACAAGTCCTCCAAATTAGTCCATCACAGTAGGCTACGAGTAGATGATTATCTAGGTGCCTTCACAGCTTTTCCTTATAGAAAGGTAGTGAGTGAAGGAAGACATCAAACCATTACCTAGCCTTAAAAGTGCCTTTGATTAAACCCATTTCAACCCACTATAGGAACGGTTAACTTAAAGCACAAATCATAATATTACAAGACATTATTTCGGGGCCGATTCTCTATCCCCAGTGGAGTCGCCAGACTGTGGGACACAGAAACTGGGCGACGCATGATGTTCTAGGCTCATGGCCTAGTTGGGAGTACGGAGTACCCTACGGGGGACTAAACCGGAGAATAATGGAGTCGCCACCCAGTGTGAACCGGGAAAATGAGATTTAAGGCCGCACTCACCCCTCACCATGGAAGACCTCAAAACGTTGGGTTCGGAATGGTCTCTTACTTATGTCACTTGTAATGAAAGGATTTGTGCAATAATTAATCAAGCCTAAGTAACACCTTTTTCCAAGAGTATTATGCTTCTAAGTTCATATGCACGAAAATAAAACTTACACCTAAATTTGCATATATCTTACATCTAAGTCTACATGCTCGAAAGTGAATCAAAGTAGCGACAAACATACAACTTCATAAGCATATTGTATTCATGAAAGCGCAAACGCACAATAATCACACAGCGCACATAAAAGCGAATCAAATAATGGCGAACATGTAATTTCATAAACATACCATACTTAGACATGCGGAAACATGAACAAATAGCCATTACATATTCATACATAAGTGAGAGAGTCAACTAGGTACATAATGCAAAAAAGACAATTAATGAGGCAATTAAGCATTAAAGTGAACATGCTATGATGTGATGCAAAAAAAGATAACTAATATTGACACAAACACACACGTGGGCATTTTTCCAAGTGCTACGTGGAATTGTATCCTGAGTACAGATCATACTACCATCCATTCGGAATCGGCTATGAAATTTATGTCCGGGTTTCCATCCATATATACCATGAGAAAAAATGCCTAAATGCTATCATAACATAAGTACACAAATGATAATAGATAATAGATGAGAAAGATAAATAAGATGCAAATAGATAGAAAGACGCGGCAATATCGTGGTAAGGCAGCCTTTTAGGCTTTTCTTCCCCCCAAATGGGAACCTTTTAGTCCAACATAATAAGCTCATGCGCTTTTCATTACAATGCGTACAAAGATAAAGATAACTATATGGAACTTCGTATACCCGATTGAACATATCTCACATCCAACCGAATATACATCATCCGGCGCGGTAAAGCATCGTGGTAAAGGATTTTAACCTCTCAAATAGAGGACATTTAATCGCACTTACTAAGCCCATGCGCAAACAACACAATACATATATAAAAAATAAAGACAATGATATCGGACTTCGTGTATCCGATTGAACATATCTCACATCCAATCGAATATACATTATCCGGCGCGGCAAAGCATCGTGGTAAAGGATTTTAACCTCTCAAAATAGAGGACCTTTAATCGCACTTACTAAGCCCATACGCTAATAACACGATGCATATAAGAAATAAAGACAATAATATCGGACTTCGTATACCCGATTGAACATATCTCACGTCTAACCGAATATACATCATCCGGCGCGGCAAAGCATCGTGGTAAAGGATTTTAACCTCTCAAAATAGAGGACCTTTAATCGTACTTACTAAGCCCATGCGCAAACAACACAATACATATAAAAAAGTAAAGGCAATGATATCGGACTTCGTGTATCCGATTGAACATATCTCACATCCAATCGAATATACATTATCCGGCGCGACAAAGCATCGTGGTAAAGGATTTTAACCTCTCAAAATAGAGGACCTTTAATCGCACTTACTAAGCCTATACGCTAATAACACGATGCATATAAGAAATAAAGACAATAATATCGGACTTCGTATACCCGATTGAACATATCTCACATTCAACCGAATATACATCATCCGGCGCGGCAAAGCATCGTGGTAAAGGATTTTAACCTCTCAAAATAGAGGACCTTTAATCGCACTTACTAAGCCCATGCGCTTTATCTCATCATTACATAAACAAATAACATGCGGAAATCAAGTAGCAAATATAAACGAATCAAAACAACATAAAACAAAATATGTGTCGTTTACTCAAGTCGTACGTGGAGTTTTATCCCAAGTACATTCCGCACTACCGTCCATTCGGATTCGGCTACGGAATTTATGTCTGGGTTTTTCATCCTATATACCACAAGAGGCGACACATTTTTCATTTTATTCAAGGGCCACAACATACATCATTTCACAATACATGCATTTTCTATCTATTCAAGGGCCACAACATGCATCACTCCACAATAATCATGCAAACGATACTCATTAAACAATAAAAATATGAATGAAAATGGATGTGAAAAATACCCTCAGGTCTAACCTTTTATGTCGACTTTCGGAAGCGCGTTACAAGTCCGTCGGAAGGGCTATCACTCCGTAACTTTTCTGGTTCACTGGTCTACGTCTTTCTTCGCTGTTTTTGTTGCTCCAACTACTTTTTGACTCCGTTTTGCTGTTGTTTTGCTGCTGTATTGGACTGCAGTTTTCTGGACTGTTTTAGGGTGAGTTGTTCACTGTTTGGGGACTGTTTTGTGAGGTTTGAGACTGTTTTGGGATGTTCTTCTTCACTGTTTTTGGTTGATTATTTTCTAGTTCGGGGGGGGGGGCTCTTGGCTTGAAGGTTTATTTGTTGTTTATTCACTCGGTGGAGGGCTATGTGAATGGTACGTGGATTAGGGCTGCTAGGTGGATCGGTGAGCTACTTTGTGTATGGCTAGTTACGTGGACTGTGGAGCGTGTTTAAAAATGGGGTTGTTGAAGGCTTTGGCGACGTGTTGGTGGGGAGTTACTAAGGACGTGAAGGGCAGGTGTTGATGGTTGATTGAAGGGCGTGAGTCTCTCGGTGTGAGGCAGATGATTGACTAGCGTGGAGTGTAGGGCTGTGAGGGAAGCAACGTGTGTGTTGCGTTGAATTGGTGAGTATTTGTGGCTTCAACGTGGGGTCTGTGCGTGCAGGTTTTGATAAGAGATTGAGGGCCGAGACCGTTTTTTTTTGTTTGTTTGTTGCCGAGAGGGAGAGAGGCAGGGACGTGATTAGGGTTTATTTTTTTGGTCTTTGCCGTGTGTGTGGTCGGAGCAAAGGTTTGAAGTTTGTGCTCTTTTTATAGTGACAAGCTAGGGGTTTGCATGGATTTGAATATGAAGGAGACCAATTAGTGTCACACAAGGAAAATCAATTATTTGGTTGGAGAAATGTCTTGGCTAGATTAGGAAGTTAGTATATTTAATTTATGTTGTTTAGGCATGATATTTGTTAAGTTAGGAATATAATATTTTTAATTAGGAATATAATTTGTTGATTGATTTCAATTAGGCATGATTTTATTTAATGTTTTATTTAATTTGTATATGATTTATTAATATTTTATTTAATTTGGTATATGATTTAATTAATATGGTTGTATTTTAAGGGCCTTGGGCGTGTGGGCCAAGGTGGTGGGCGTGTGGGCTTGTCTTGGTGGGTTAGGTGTTGTGTTGGCTTGGTGAGTGGGTTTTGGGCCAAGGTTAAATGATTTGCGGGTGTTTTTACGCTAAAGGTGCTTTTAAACGGAGGTCCAACGAGTGAGCCTGGAGCTAAACAAGCGAATAAAAATCTAACGAAATACCGATTCCCTTCCGACGACCGTTTCCCCCGCAACTTCCTCGACTTAAAAGGTAGTGTCTCCAAATGAGACTTATCATAGGGACTCACATGCAAAAATGCAGTGCCTACAATAAAATTTGCTTTTTATTTTTGAAACAAGACATCAAAAACTTCATATTTCTTCTTTCTCTCCTTGGCTGAAAGCCTTCTTCTCTCTTTGGAAATTTTTAAATTTTTGTTGCAAAAATTTCAAGCTTGCTAGCACATTTAGAGTTGATTAAGGTGATAGGGAAACTCACCCAAGAGTTGGAAACACTCTACAAAGCTTGGAGCTTCAACATACATCAAAGGAATTTTGAAATCTCCAAACCGATCAATGTAAGTCTTACGCAACTTATCTTGATTTATTCACACACAAATCATGATTTAGAGACTTTGGGCATGTGTAGGACACTAACAATTACAACTTTATTTGTTCTTTTAAGCTTCAAAAAGTTTAAATGAAGAGTTAAAATTTAAATTTATAGGGTAAATTTATTTAATAAATAAGCTTAGTGGGTAGTTTGTTGGGTTCAAATAACTCCATCTAATAAAAAAATTATTGCGTGGAATGTAACCTAAAAAGGAGGAAGTACATTATCAATTAAAAAGAAATTATAGAAGTTTTTAGTGATAGGTTTTATATTTGTGTTGGGCCTAATTGTTTAAAAAAATGCTAAAAGGGGATTAAGTGTGAATTAAAAGTACTCACGAAATATTAATATTTTGTGATTAAAAATAATTTTCTTACAAAGATTTGATATTTTGTGAGTGATTCTAATTCACATTTAGTCCTCTTTTAATTTCTCTATCACTCTTTTTGTTTAAACAAGTGATGTAACCATAATTTCATAATATTTAGATTCAGTGCTGAGTTAAAATTATATTGAGTGTTTTTATAAATTATGATTGGTAACTCAATTTCAGCCATATATTATTATTAAAACATGCATGGAAAAAATTATGAAAAAATTGCACAATTCGGCTCAGCACTGAATCCAAATTTACTTTCATAATAGTAAAAATTGTAATCGTACAATCATAAACGTACGCATGTTATAGAACCACTTAAAAATCGTGTGTCGCTCTCTTTTTTTCTCTGCACCACTACAATTCATCCATATATGTTATGTGATATCACAACAATCAAGAACGAATTAGCCACCAAGGACTGTGACTTTGAAATAAAGGATTTAGGATTTGGTTGTTAAGTCATGGGTTCGAATCTAAATAGTGTATTTTTTAGAAGTTGAAACAATCGGGAATTTTACCTGCTCCGTTTAAGCTTGAGTCGGGTGGTTTGTCAATAAGATTTCCAACTTAACAAAAAAAAAAATAGAGAGGAATTAAAGATGTGAATTGGGATACAATGTTAGTATTCCCCTCTCAATAGAAGACTAGTAAGAAGGAAATGGAGGAAACAGAATCTGTTAAAAGCTGCATACATACAAGTTGAAATCATTTTAGAATATAATTGCATTTGCTTTACTTCATCTCAACTTCAGTTACATATACATACATACATACATACATACATACAAGTGGAACACATTGACGCTATCCATCATATCGTTAACAGTTTGCAGGAGAAATAAGTGAAAAAGAAATTTCAACTGGATCTAACGGTATCAATGGCGAAAACTAAGTCCTCGAATTTGGCTCCTGTCACCTCCTTCACAACCTTGCTGTCTTTCAGAATCTTGAAAGTAGGAACCACTCTTATTCCCAGCTCTTTCGCCAATGGCTGCCGATAATTTATAAAAAATTTCGTGTCAGCGAGGTTCAGAAAAGATAATTCAGATTATAAAATCACACGTGTTTCAGTTATTTTGATAATAACCAAACAAAATAGAGAAAAAAATAACTAAAAATATTTATCATTCATTGATTGAACGATCCTATAAAAATCATCCATATATAAATTTTTCTCTACGAAGCTAAATACCCTGTTCTCATGGTTGCAATCAAGCTTCAGAAATATAACATCCGTGTACTTTTTGGACAATTCTTGAAACTTTGGCGCGATCACTTTGCATGGACCGCACCTGCAAAATCCCAAGGAAATATCACGTTTCTGAAATGACAGAGAATGTAATCAAAATAAACTTGCACCTCATATTTTATCAGATGCCAAACAAAATTATCTAGGAAAATTCTAAATAGCCATTTTACAATCATGACGTATTCAAAGTAATTACCAAAGTATATATGCCATTATAATTTACAAGTCCAGCCAGGGTTATATATATTAAAAAAAAATTGGAAATAATGGAAACTCTTATATCAAATCATCCCACCCGTAATTAAGCGGAAAAGTTAAAACCCTGATTTTCTCGGACTCCTACAAAAAAAAATATCAAAAACCGGACAATAAAATTTTAAACCATTTGCCACCGAAGGGCACCCGGAGTATCTTCTTAACTTAAGAATGCATCTTTGACCAGCATTCGTGCTATAGCGGTTGGTAAACTTGAATGAAATTGCAACTTTAATCGCTTGCAGGCTATGGATTCAGAAAACTGGCTCAGGAACAGAAGCTATTATATAGACCGAACCCCAAAAATTAATTTTATATAAGGAAAAAAAATGAACTATAAACCATAACACTCATAGTGAATCCCGTAATTCCACTGGAATTTTCAAATTTTAAATTAAACCCATTTCATAACATCAAAAGAACTTCCTAATTATTACTAATTTTTTTGAATGCATAAAGAAATAAATTTAAAAAAAAATTGAAATTGATTACCATTGAGTGTACATATCGAGCACAACAGTCTTATCACCGGCGGCCTTGACGATGGGCCAGAAAGTGTCTTTATTTACTTCGGTGACCTTCCCCACTGTGGCCCCCGCAATCTCCAAGCTCGATCTCACCGTGAAATCGCCGCCGTTTAGCTGCTTATTCCTCTTCTTCTTCATTACCAATGAGGAGTAGCTTCTTGAGCTCGAGAAGAACCCAGAGGAGAAACCAGAGGCTGTAATCTGGTGATTTCCGGCGCATGGTAGCGATGGCGAGATCGGACGGTGGAGGAGAATTGGATCAGAGACATTTTGATCTTGTGGTGCTGATGGTGTGGAGACAACAGTTGTGTTCTTGTAAATTGTAATGAATGAAGATTGAGGAACTCAGCTAGTGTCCTTTAAAAGATAATGATTATGAGATCACTAGTTTTTTTGTGAAATGTCTAAAATACCCTTATATATTATATTTTTTGTTCTTAGAGAGAGAGAGGGAAAAAATTACTTGGTTTTTCCTGAGTTTGATATTTTCGATTTCCCTTAATTTAGTCTAAATTTCGATTAAAATTAATTTGTTTCAATCTGTAGACAATATCTAGATTCATACATTTATTCTACGCCCTCAAAAGATGTACCAAATTATAATTATATGCAACAATTAATAGCGAAACCTCTAATGAAACGTGAAATATGAAAAAAAATTTAACATCTTTCACATAATGTTAGTTAATTTTAATTACTATAATAAGATTTATTTTTAGAGTAATAGGATTATGGCTTAGACTGTCAATAATTTTGTGTTTAGACATTAAAATTTATTTAATTATTTTAATTCATAACAGACTGAATCGACTTCTTAAAATATAATATAATTACATCTAATTCCCACCATAGAATCGGATTAAATTTAGTTTAGAGTTTTGGGGATATTTTGGTTCATTTGTGATATTTCGTCGTAGAAGAGTAGGAATGTGAAAATAAGATAGGGAGATTTTAATATTTAAATTTATTCCGTTTAATAAATTCTTATAGGGAGAGAGAGATTGATTAAAAGATTTTTTTGAACTAGTTAAAAAATGATATTTTATGGTGTTTGAAAAATCCCTGAGTAACTTGGTCATCTCGATAATTTCCTTTTTGGGCAGACCTTCCTCGTCCACATAAATTAAAAGAAGAGCCGTGTTAATTTTTATTCTTAGGAAAAAATAAATTAAATATTTTTCTACTTAAAATTCATTTTGGAAAAAAAAAACTTGTACAACATTTTAGCCATGAATTTTGTAATAAGATAGTGTGACATAATTATTAATTATCTTTGTATAGTTGTCAATATTATAATTAACTTGAATAAATGTAGTATATTAAATTAAAAAGTAGCATTTAAAGCGTCATTCATTATAGTTATAGGTATGCACATGGTTCGACTGTAACCGAATCATAAAATTTACGATTTCGATTATGGCCGAATCGTAGAAATACTATTCGGTTACAGTTCGGTCAAAGCCAAAATTGTTAACCTTAACCGTAAATGAACCGAACCGTACGATTATGGTTGAACTATACTTTTGTTAAATTTTTTTCAAAAATTTATTAAAAAAAATCTAGTTTAATAGTAAAAAAAAATCTGATTCAATCGGATTTCTTTACAGTTGGACTGGAATTTTCTACGGTTGGACCGACTTTTTTTATATTTGAACCATAAATCTAGTTCAACCGTTGGTTAGAAATGCACCAACTGCAACCGAACCGAACCTATCCAGTTCAGTTGCGGTTTACAGTCCGATTTATTAAAGATTTAGTTGATCAACTGTCCGGCTGCGGTTCGGTTATGATTTAAAACCACAATCATATACATATCTAATTCATTAACTAATTGGTAAACTCTATCATTTCCACACGTATATGTATATGAAATTTAAATAAAGGATAATATCTTATATTTGAGCTTATCTAGTAATTAGTATTAAAAAAATTACTTATGAATAAATTTTGATCATGTATGAACAATAATAGAGTCGTGTTAAAAGAAATATCTTAATTTTCTGGTAGATGAACATTTTGAAACTTATGTCTAATTTTAAGTGAAAAAATCTTAACTCGCAATAATCTATTCTTATTTAATTTTTTTTTAAAATATATTTCTTTTTCAATTTCTTAATAACATTAAGTATCGGTTTAGGATTGTTTTTAGTAGAGATAAAATAATTCTTTTAATTCCAAAAAAAATTTTAAAATTTTGAGTAGTGTTTGGTTATATTTTGAGTTGAGCTTTTAGGAAGTAAAAAACAAAAAAAAAACAAAAAAAACAAAAACTATTTTACCTTTATTAGCAAAAGTTCAAAATTTAAATTTTTGAAAGTCGAGATTTATAATTTTTTTTTAAAGAGTTAAATTATTTACAATACCCTTATTTTATTTCACAATAATATTTCATTCCTATTATAACACAATTTTAAAAAAACAAAACAAAAAAAAAGAAACAAAACTTGTACACTAATATGATTTGGACAACCAAAGACCTAAATTTTTGTTGTTAAAAACTTTATTTTTAAAAACTCTATTAATAGATTTTCTATTTAAAAAATTATATTAAACGGAGCCTAAATTCATAAACTCAAATAAAAATTAATTTATATATATATATTTGTAATTTTTTTTTTTAATTATTACAAACTACTTATATTACAATATGCTATCAACTGGGATTTTAGATACATACAATTATAGCATTGCCCAGAAATCAACTGAGACGTAGCTCGGGACTTACAAATTCTAAATCAGTCAAGACACAGCTTGGGAATCAACTCCCATATAGGAGAACTTCTTCATTCTAAAGAGAAAGATTTGAGTCCCCACTGCTTTTGTGGGGACTTGAACCATGTCTCTCACTGACATGAGTTACCAACGAGTACACTGCATTTGCTATATATATTTGAAATTGAGTTCCCAAATAATGGTAATCCAACAATATTTTAAAGTGAACAGCCCATTTTCTTTTGAGCTTTACCAATTTACTAGATTGCAAATAGCCCACATACGAAGTTTCTAAATGGGCCTATCATTTAAGGATAATTTGATTTGGGAAGTTCTCGTAATGTGTATAGTATTTCCAGGATCTCTCATTTAAAACTAAAGTAATATAAATTTTAATGCAATGTTTTTATTTTTAAGTGCATCAGAGTGATCTGATTTAGCTAAAAAAAATTGATTTAGTTTTTCATTAAAAATGATTGATTGTTGATTGATTATCCCCGATTAATCATTGATTTTTTATTATAATTTTGGACCGATTTGTAAAAAAAAAAACATTTATTCTTCTTTTCCTCATTTTTCTTTTTCTTCTTTAAAGATTTTATTCGTCTTTCTCAACTATGTAACTGTTTAACTTTTTTCATATGATAAATAAATAGCTTTTAGTAATTTTGTAGGATATTGAGAAAGTGTCAACTTTACCATTCCTGATTAATTTCCGATTACTCCTTAAATATTTGGGTGAGGGAATCTGCATTTTATAAAATGCGAACGTTAGCTAAAAGACAAAAAAAAAATTGTATTGAAATTCATTTATTTATTTATTTAATATATTAGAATTCATTTTTGTTTATCTTTTAGCGGACATCTATATTATATATATATATATATATATATATATATATATATACACACAAACGTTAACCGGTCGAAGTGTAATATGAGAAATTAACCCATCGAATAAACCTCTGTCGGCATTGAATTTGTTTCGTTAGCAATGAACTAAAAGAAAATTTAACAAGCAGACAAGAAAATACAGACTTTACGTGGTTCAGTAGAGAGTAGCTTCAACTTACGTCAACAAGAGAAATGAGGTATATTTTATTATTTGCTCGGGGTCAAAACTGACCCGAGCTACAAGTGAGGAGGGGAATACAAGAATGCAAAAATGAGAACCTCAGGCCTTGCAACAAGCCGGTATAAATCTCTCAAATTGTCGGGTGCTGACCCACTTTCTTTCTCTCTATCACTAGATTTTAGGCTTTTGGCTTCTCTCTAAGTATTGAGATACAAAATTTTCTAACCCTTAAATCTGAGACTTCAATCCCTTTATATAGGCTCCCAAATCCACTATTCCACCGTCCATGACGTCAGCTCATGTCACTTTGTCATCATTGCCCTACGCTCATTTTCCCCAACCACTCAGTAAATAGTCGTATTGACATTTGACTCAACCACCACTGTCAGCGAAAACTCATCATTCCAATAATTTGACCACTGCTACATGCTTTCTTGGTGTGACAGCCTGCAACTCAAATGCTCTGATACTGTTTCGCTGGCAAGGTCTATTCCCAAAGAGAGTCGTTGACCAATTTCCGTCACATCAGCCTTATAAGTAGGGTATACGTCATATGACTCTAATACAAGTCGGCCTGTGATCCCATCTTCATTCCTCGGGTCGGCATACTGAGGCAAATGATACTTGTCAAAGCTCCTTCTAGCTTTCTTAACCAGGTCGGGTTGCTAGCATAGACCCATCGGGCCGGTTTCCACAAATCCTCATATGAACCCAAATTTAGCACTTCTTCTCTAGGTCGAGTCGGCGTACCAACTTGCTCCATCATCAACTCATTTAGCTCTCACATGTACTTCTTTATACGACAATGTCAGTTCCTTCTGTCAAATTTCATCTGTCTCTCGGAGTCATTGGGCCTTTATCATCCATTTTTGGGCTAAGTACAATACACATCCTACCCATCATCGGTACTTGAACCTTCCTCATGGTGAGAAACCATTATCAATATGTGTCATCAATTCTCAATATCAGTGAATTGGTGAATTGATGTCGGAAACTTCATAAAAGATGGGGGTACATATCGTCCCAATGTCCTCAGATTTTGGCTTCTTGCAAACACTCCCCAAAGCCATACTCTTCGGGTCAGGTTGCTACACATATTGCCAAATATTCCTTTTTTACGACGATTATATTTCTTTCACCGCCAATCGAAAAGGTTTTTTTTTAGGTTTCTGAATCTTCCATAGGAAGATGTGATGACATAATGGTATTCTTTAAATGCTCATCACATCATCTTATGTTTTGTCTCCCCAACGTGCCAGGTGTCATCCATTTGTGACTCACGTGCCAAAACTTGGGTAGTTGTCATCAATCGAGCTTATGGCTCCAATCTAAGCCTTCCACTTGAATCCAACGGTTGTGATTGACCCAACACATGTCATCAATCCTCCACTCATGCTTTGCAATCCGAGCCTATTTAAAGGTTGTTTATGTTATTTTCCTCACTTTCATTTCCTTCATCTTCCGCAAAAGCTTCAGCAGCCTCGGCAACTCCTAGACTTCTTCAGCAGCTTCAAGCACTCAACTTCGAACTCAAAAACACTAGAAAGCATTCCTTGAACTCTTTCTATTTCCTTTGCACTGAGTATACTTCATATTCAAAATCGATGTATGATGAACCTTGACGAATGCATGTTTTGGGTTTGATGTTTGCTCTGGGGTTTCGTTGCTATGTGTGTGTGTTTTGAGTTCATGATGTGGGTTAATGGGTATGTGCATCGGTTTTTGAGTCTCGGTGTTGAATATGGGTGTTTATGGGTTTTCTGTGTTTCTGGCTGTGGTTGTGCTTGCATATTTAATGCTTCACCATTGTTAGGGCATTTTAGAAATTTTTAGGGTTAGTCACTTGGTAGAGATGACTCAATAAAAACCCTAGGTTAACCTTAGGTCCAATTGATAATAAAATCAGGACCACAAAATTATAAGTGCAACTTTGACTAACCTTCCTCGTCGGGTCGTTCCTTTTTAGGGATGTCAAACTCTGGTAGCTCTTCTCCAATACCGCTCAATATCCTGCCTCCTCTCGTACCCACCTCACGTCAGACCGAGCTAGTCAACATGCATAGCTCGAGTCAAAGCCGAAGATTGTGAAACAACGTCGACCCTCTATGAGGAAGAGAACCAATCATACTGCAAGAGGATAGCCCGACCTGAGCCAACACCTCCTCTTTTGGACTTTTTTAGTCTCGAGATGGACAGACCATCTACTATCACCCCAGCTGATCTGGACCAGCTCAGAGAGAGATTTGGCATTCATGAGCAGGTTATTTTGGAGGTTTCTGAGGATGGGGATCAAGCATGTCGACCAAGTGGTGATCGAGTTACCGTCTTCACATACTTCTTTGATATGGATCTTCGTCTGCCCATGTAAGGTTACTTTGCCAAGATGCTAGCATCGATGAACCTGGCCCTCTGCCAACTGAATCTGAATGGATGAAGGGGGATGGCCGGGTTGTATATGATATGGAATCGAACCGGCCTGGGTGAACTATCAATTATATAGATGAAGCAGCTCTACAAGATGAACGCCAACTATAAGGAATATAAGAGTTTGTACTACCTGTCCCTGTATGTCGGGAGCAAGTCCATGATCACCAACCTCCCGATTACCAACAAAAACTTCAAGGATAAATAGTGATAGGTCGGGCGTAAATGGGGTTGAAACCAAACCGTCTCAGGGGAGGAAATCATTATCGTGAATATATTTCAGGTTGGAGGTAATACACCATCCCGATTACCATATTTTTTATCCAATAGCTAAAATAGAAGGTTTGAATAGTGCCTTGCAAACTTACTATACATATTTAGGAATATCTAATGAAATTAATATTACAAAAATAATAGATAAATAAAAATTGATTTAATGATTATATTAGTAAATATAACTTGCAATCATTAGGAAAATCTAGTAGTGAACCCGTAAGTAGTTTAAGACTTAGCGTATGTGATAGTTGGTTATTATAATAATGAAATAAAAAATATAGGAATAACACGGCTAACAATCCGGAATTAGATAATTATTTATCTACCAATTTCGAGTTTCCAGCTGAAAGTTTAGTGCGTAAAAATTTTCAAGTACTTGAACGGTGGAACCGACATCAAAATATAAATCTTGTTTTATCAATTATTGCTAAAGAGGTGCTGGCAGCACTTGTTTCCATCGTTGCGGTTGAACAAGCCTTCAACTTAGGAGGTAATATTTTAAAAGTGAGATGGTCTTCATTACATCCAAGCACTTTAGAATCAATAACATGTGTGGATGATTGGACCTGAGCTGATCTGAGGCAATAAGAAGATGACCCCGATGACTTTGAAGACTTGTTCGACAATGCATCTGCAAGTGCAAGAGAAACGAGAGCTGAAGGATCAGCAGTCACTGATAATGATGATGATTGATGAGTTTGAATAATTGTAATGGGAAACTATCTTAAAAATATAATGGAACTATGTGAGCTTTGATTCCTCTCACCCCTAAAGGATACGTAGGCAACTTAAGTTTGTAAAAATTTAAGTTCAAAGTCTTTAATTTTATTTTTAATTTAATGTAATCTAAATTCAAATTAATAATATTAAATAAATTTTTTAATCTTATTTTTTTTTTAAAAAAATCATTATTAAAATTTAGGCAAAAATGCAAAAGTGACCCTCTAACTTTCATGTTTTTTCATTTAAGTCCGTTAACTTTCAGTTTTGTCAATTCAGTCCTTTAACTTTCAATTTTTGTCAATTTAAGGCTCTGCTATAAATTCATCACTGCTGCCATTACAAAAAACGGAAACAAAGTAAACGTACTGTGCCTGTTATTTAATTAATACCCTCAATTATAAAATATAGGCAGACAGAGGAAATTAGAGCAAAGTAAACGTACTATGCTTGCATCTTCGAGCTATTTTTTGTCAGAAACACATATCACAAGTTCAATATGACATTTTGTCAAAAAATTATAAAAATTATAACTAATGCTAGTAACGAAGATATGTGTTTTTATAAGAGATTAAGATAATCAAATGTTTTACCTACTATATTTAGACTAGAATCGAATGATTCGATTGTGTTATTCTCCATCGAATCAAAAGATGGAGAAAATCTACCATACAACGCGGTATCACATTTGATGTCATTTACTAAAATCTACCTCCGTTGTATGGTAGATTTTCTCCATCTTTTGAGTGGCATGATGGCATTCTCGGATGATGTGGCATTACATTTGATGACAACCAATACTTTTGATTCTGTGCAATCGCATGTATTGTAATGTCTAACCATTGAGTTTTTGCTAAATAAGTTGCGTATAATTATTTTCCACACTCGTCGCTAGGGTCCACTGATCAACTGCAGTGTAAAATGTATCGTCTCGTGTTTTTTTTTTTTTTGAAGGATTGGAAATAACACAATCGAATCATTCGATTCGAGTCTAAATATAGTAGGTAAAACATTTGATTATCTTAATCTCTTATAATAATTACATATCTTCGTTACTAGCACTAGTTATAATTTTTATAATTTTTTGACAAAAAGTCATATTGAACTTGAGATATGTGTTTTTGACAAAAAATAGCTCGAAGATGCAATCAGAGTACGTTTACTTTGCTTTAGCTTCCTCTGCTTATATTTTCTAATTGAGGGTATTAATTAAATAACAAGCAAAATACGTTTACTTGAAGACGAACTGCCTCTTATTCCCCTCTCTTATAGTTGAAGGTACTACATATTTCGAGGAAGATGTTGATGTGAGCATTGTCTTTTCTCAACTGACGGAGAGTTTTTTCGATTTCTGAGTCGAGGGGAAGGAGTTTGCAGCTTTGACTTCTTCTCATATAATTACTCGACGACCTGAAATTTAATTAAAAAATAAAGGTGTTAAGCTAAGTAAGTAAGCTACTTTGTCTTAATATTAATACTGAAAAATAAAATGAGTCACCAACAACGGCCCCAAAAACTTGATCGCGATTATATATAGTACGCAAGCGCACATATCGCTCAAGTAATATAGTGACAAATGAGTCAGATGTTAGACCCACAGAGACTTATTATTTATCATATTAATTCCTAAAACTGTACATACTTTACTAAAATTAAACAATTGATTGAGAGAGATTTGATTAAACTAATTAATTGAAAATCTAAGTAAAGAGTAAATAAACAACTTTGGAAAAACCGTATGCGAGAGAAGAATTTAGGGTTGCAACTGTTAGGGTTGGTGCTCTGAGCGCCAATCCGAATCGTATTTATATCCGATTCATGAATACGAGCAATACCTTTTTTCCATAATATTACTAATTTAAATGGTAGCACCTCTTGTCTTTTATATACGTATTCGATCTAATTTCGATTAGATTGAAACTAAATCTGGTTTAGTGATATGTATATATATTAGACAAAGACCCCATGATTTACAACGTAGTGCGCAATTACAACATAGCTTGTAATTGACATTGGGAAGTGTCACTATAAGTTGTATATCCTTAAATTAAGTTCATGGTCAAGATTTACTGACACGGGTCGGTTAGTAAAATCCGCTGATACCAGCACATGTGGTATATCGGACTTGGTTCGATAGTTTATCCCAATGAACCATGAGTCTTGGGAGACTCGTATAGACGTGTAGGTGTTTATTTGATAAATATTGAACGACTCACCGAAGATTTCCTAATATATGGTACACCAACGTCAATAGGAATCTTCTCGGGTTGAGTAGCATAATGATTCTTTGACTTGAGATACCTTTGTGGATATATGAGTTATCATCCACAATTAGATGGCAGTCACGTCACCGATATATTTAGATCAGACCTCCGTCTGTTCGTTGGGTGTGGACTCATGCTCATGATATCATGTGTGTATCAAGAAATGATCCGTCAGTTCTGTGTACAGAGCATAGGTAGTCCATCATGTGATTAGCAATATGTTAAATCTATGGTCATAGTATACTTCGGAAGTGAGTTCCGAATGTTATTTAGAGATTGTTAATAGATACGTCGACGAGATTATTCCTATAGAGATTTGACATTTATATCTATATCTCTGGGATAATCCGGATACCTATGACAGATGGATTTTACATATGCAGTGACCTCGACCTGTATGATTCAGCGAGTTTATCCGTGGTCGTCATAATTTACGGGTGGGTGAATTATGGACACGAAATTGGATTTCGTGACGGATATGCCTGAATCTAGAGAGTCTCACTAATGAAATATACTCATAGAGCACTATGGCAATTGTTATGAATAATACTGATTATTTATAACTCGTTTAACGGTTAAACGAAAAATACATGCAATCGGGACCTAACGGTCATTTCCAAATTAATGTGTATTTGTATTTAATACTTGATTTTATTAAATACACATTAATAAAATATCAAATTGTGATATTTGGCATATATCATTAATATATGTATTTGAGATATTTAATGTAAATATAATACATATATTTAAGATATTTGTATTTAATTATTTAATTGTTTAATTGTTAAATAATTAAATTAATTAAAATAATAAATATCTTAATAATGATTTGCTTAATTAAAGTTAGGAAATGGCATGTTATCATTGGAAAACATTTTTGATTCACTTTATAATAGATAAGGTGTTTACTTTATTAAGTAAAATATTGACTAATGATATTTGAACAAAAATAAAATAATTGTTGTTTTATTTTTATTGCCAAAATTCGGTCATGGTGGGAATTGGATAACAAAATGGTTTTGTTTCATTTTTGACATACACACAAGTTTAACAAAAATATTACAAAGTGAGTTGAGAGGATTTGAAGGAAAATCAAAAGGAGAAAGCTTAATTTTTGGAAATTTTGTAAGTATTCTTCAATTTTCTTCAAGATAGAAATTGTTTCTATTATTCTTATCTTCAATTGTATTGCTAAGAATGATCTATCTACTCTTAAGTTTGTAGTTAAATTTGTTGGAAGCTTGTTTGAGGATGTTAAGCATGTATGATTAATTTATTTGTTTACTATTGTAATTAAGCTTAATAAATTAATTAGAAAATTAAAGTTGCCATTCTAGAGTTGATTATGTTAGGGTTGGTGCTCCGAGTGCCAATCCGGATCGTATTTATATCCGATTTATAAATACGAGCGGTTCAAATTTCCATAATATTACTAATTTTACTGGTAGCACCATTGTCTTTTATATGCTTATTCGATCTAATTGCGATTAGATTTCTGATTACAATTAGATCGAAACTGAATCTGGTTCAGTGATACGTGTATATTAGACAAAGACCCTAGGATTTACAGTATAGTGCGCAGTTACAACGTAGTTTGTAATTGACATTGGGAAATGCACTATTAGTTGTATATCCTTAAATAAAATTCTTGGTCAAGATTTACTAACACAAGTCGATTAGTAAAATCCGCTGAGACCAGTACATGTCATATATCGTGAATTGGTCCGATGGTTTATACCAGTGAACCATGAGTCTCGGGAGACTCATATAGACATGTAGGTATTTATATGATAAGACACTGAACGACTCACTGAAGGTTTCCTAATAGATGGTACATCAACTTCAATAGGAACATTCTCGAGTTGAGCGAGCATAGTGGTCCTTCGACTTGAGATACCACTGTGGATATATGAGCTATCATCCACACTTTGATGGCAGTCACGTCAACGATCTAGTCATGGTCAGACCTCCACCTGTTCGTTGGGTGTGGACTGATGCTCATGATATCCTGTGTGTATCAAGATAGGATCCGTCAGTCTCGTGTACATGGCATAGGCATCCAGCACGTGTTTACGATCTAGTGAATCCATGGAAGTGGTATAACTTTGAAAACCAATTCTGAGTGTTATTTCGTGATCATAAATTGGAAGTCGACTGTATTATACCGAACATATTTGATTTTTTTATCTATATCTCATGTATAATACAGATGGCCTGTGACAGAGGGATTATATGTATGCAATGACCTCAGCTTGCATAGTTTAGCGAGATTATCCGTGGCCGTCATAATCCATGAGTGGATGGATTATGGACACGAAATTGGATTTCGTGACGGATAAACCTAAACTTAGAGAGTCCCACAAAATGAAGTGTACTCGTTGAGCACTTGGGCAACGTGATATGAATAGTACGGATTATTCATAATACTTCACCGATTAAATGAGTTGATTTGGATCGTTTAATCAGTTAAACGATAACACATGCAATTATGAGATTTTGTCAGCTAATAATTATTGTGTATTTGTATTTGATACATAATTCGATTAGATACACATTAATTATTCGTCAAATGAGATTTTGACACATGCCATGAATATATGTATTTATTATTTAATGTAAATAAAATACATATATTTGTGTAAATTAATTGTTTAATTATTTAATAGTTAAATAATTAAATAATTGACTTTTCAAATCTTATTCCATTTGTCATTGATTGAATGATACATGGTGAGATTTAATTGGTTACACATGGCATGGATTTAATTAATCTTTGTTTGTCCAATTTTGATTGGATTTCATAAAGATTAATCCATTTAATAAAATTTAAAAAAAAGGACAAAATAACCCTTTAAATGTCGGCATAAAAGGGTTTTTATTAAAAAAAAATTTAAGTCTTCTTCTTCTACTTTTAACTAATGCCGAAAAGCTTCATGAAAATGGTTTTTCATTTACTTGGTGATTTAAGTCCAAAAGGTTGAGAAATACAAGAAACCAAGCTTAGGAAAATGAGAATTAAATGTAATTCTTTATGCTCTTGAGTTTAGAAATTTTGTTTCATGTTCGTGTGATTCCTAGAATAGTTCTATGGTTTTCTTTACTTATTAAAATTGGGGCTTTTGGTTGTGGTGAATAGAAATGGAAGATTAAGGCATATGTGAAGTGTTATTGGATGCAATTAGTGTAATAAGTGTCCAATTTAATCAATTGTTGTACGAAAAATTTGTTTTCATTCTAGAGTGTGATAGTCACTCTTATTATGCCTAGAATTGTTCTAGAGTTCTTCATTTGTGGTGACTTTGGATTGGTGTTTGATTAATTTGATTAATCTTTGTGAAAATTGGATTAAAGTATGAAAATTTGGTCAATTTACGTTCTGGATCAGATCTGGATTTTTCAGTGCATATATTGATGTATTTGATGTTAAATTAATGTTATGGATGCATTTTGAGTGTTGGCACAATTGCTGGAAAGTGTTTCCGACTTGAAATAAGCGAAAACGGCCAAAAACGGCGTTACCGGGTGGATTTTGAGCCAACCGGGTGACGGATGTCCAAACACTGGATCTTTCACTGTTCGGGCAGCCCATGAACTTCTCTGACACTATTGGAGCTGACCTGGGCAGTTTCCATAAGTGTCGGGTAGTCGGTTCGGTCAAAAATATATTTTAGGCCATTTTGCGGAAAATCGGTTTTCGTAAAAGTTTCAACTATGTTTATGTCAATATTTGATATTGAATAAATAGGTTTAGGTGAAATATGAATAAATTATTCATATTAGATAATGAATAATTTATTAGGTATTTTGAAAAAGTTTTAAAATATGATTTCGCCCGACCCGCGCTTCCGCTGCGCCCCATCGCCCAAAACCCCAACAAAAATGGTATCAGAGCGGGTCTGATGCTTCATACATTAAATTATTCATGCTTGATATATGATATATAATCCAATTTTAATGTTCGCACATGCTTGTAATCTATATTTATTTCTTTACTTTTCGGTTTTACGTTAACGGAAAATATAACGGAAATTTAATAGTTAAATTGTGTTATGTTTTCTAAAGTAGAATTGAAATGTTTAAAAAAATGATTTAAATTAAAATTCTGCATTGGATGTAGAGTATAACTTCCATAGGAAAATTCCCGCTTTTAAATATGGCTGTAAAGTAACGTGTATTGGATACATGTTTCTTGGTCCGTCTTGTCAATACGGTTTATGGGTATCTTTCTATAACTGCATCTGAGATCGTGCCAAAGCTGTGAGGGTGTAGTTATAGGATTATTATCCATACCGGTTTTATAATGATACTGGATAAATTCAAGTGAAAGTGGAAATCCTGAACGTGCCAAAGCTGTCAGGACTACAGCGGTAGCTTGAGTATGTCATTGACAAGTGAAGCCTTGATACGCCTCCTTGTTAACGTGGCAAAGCTGTCATAACTAGAAACGGTCAGGACCAAAACCAGGAGTCACTGGTGAGTGATTGACAATGAGTTGTCTACCTAATAAATATACGTAGGCGAGATCGTGCCAAAGCTGTGAGTCGAAATATATTCATGGGATCATACTCTCACTATGGAATTCGATTTAATTATTGAATTCCCGTTGTCCGTTGAGGATTACGATATTACGTAAAATAGTGGGAGACACTGCTGGGTTAAAAATCCATAACTCAGGTAGTGCGTAATATTTTAGAATTTATTGCTTTCGTTTTCTTTTATTTCTATACTGTTTATAGATTTATGCTTCTAATCAACTGCATGTCTATTATTAGAATAGGTTTTCTGACTTTACTTGTGGTTGCGTAGTTCTAGAATAGGTTCTAGAAAGACAGTAGACTTAGATATTATTAGATT
This sequence comes from Zanthoxylum bungeanum, assembly GCA_019454045.1. Classification (NCBI taxonomy): domain Eukaryota; kingdom Viridiplantae; phylum Streptophyta; class Magnoliopsida; order Sapindales; family Rutaceae; genus Zanthoxylum; species Zanthoxylum bungeanum. Next base: position 13,065 of record SKCR01030706.1, on the reverse strand, counting down.
AGTTAAAACCATCGGGAACTGTTGTTCCGATTTTCTTGAAAATCAAGATGGTTTGTGACTTAGTTTCTAATTCGCGATTAGGTAATCTAAATAGATATCTGGTTTAGGATATAATAGTCTAGTTAGAACTGTTTCTTATACAGTAAGAATTGACACGAATCGGTTCATGTCTCGAGATTCTTGACTGGCATTAAGAAAACCCCTTTAGTATTTATTTATCTTATAATGATATTTCTTGGCTTTTGCGACTTCTAGAAGTCACGTGTCTGACACAGTTTGCTAATCAATTATTTACAATTATTGTGAATAATTGAACGCAAATTATAAAGCTTAAGAAATGAGATACGTATAGTTGTGTATAGAGAATATCGATTCTCGCAATACGACAACTGTAGGTATTGGATACCGGATCTCCCGTCTAGTTCATTAAAATAATGTTTAATAATTGTTTTGATATTTGATATCAGAACTTGTGACTATTGGATAGTTACTTGTTCTATATAAACAGTTGTTACATATTTTAAAGCGACTAGTAGTGTCATTAATAAAAGATAAGCCTTAAGAAAAATATTCGGTAAAATATAAATAACTTAGAACAGTGTTTTATGAGATTTTATCATAAAAGCATTAGATGCTTATTCCTTATGGTAAGGATGGTCTGATACGAGTTCACACCACATATCCTTATCCATTTAATGAATATTGTATTCATGATGTGATTAAATCCCATTTAACCAATGATCGTCATTGGACCACAGATTTATTAAACTGATACATTGGATGTATGTAGTTTAATGAATTAGAAATTGCCCAAGATAGTTTTATTTACTCCGTAACTCAGTTAATGAATTGTCATGACTTAGTTACGTGTTTCTAATGGAGAACATGTTGAACATCTTGAATTGTTCAAGAACTGTCAATATGTTTCTAATGAAACTCGGATATAATGTTTTGAATAGTTCAAAGATATTTTATCTGTAGTGTTGAAAACTGTATCTTTAAAAATTCATTGCGCGTCTTTGAATTGTTCGAAGATGTTTGATTTGATCAAACCCATGAATTTAAGGCAATTAGTTCTATAGTTATTTAATGAATATGATTTTGACTCAATATTAAACTTTCGCGGTTCCATTTTGATGGAATTGGCCAGTGGGAGTTATCGGATCTTATAAGATTTGATTCGTTGATATTGAGTGTTACCGAATTATTTTTTCAATACTCTTGGGGTTATGCTCCAGTAACACTAATTCATCTCTTTAGTTATGGTTCCATCCATTTCTACAGTTACATATATGATATGTATAGTAGAAAATTCGAATCTTGAAAAGTTTGAGATTTGGAACTTTCTTTTGTATAATGGTTATATAATTGAAAGTACTTGTGCCTCAGAGGTACAAGTAGGATTCATCATTTATTCTATTTAATAGAATATTGTATTATATTTGATAGAATATCTTTTCTACGATCCTGAGTAATGAAATTATTTTCTTACTTGGTGGTTAACATTGGATGTTGACGATTGCATAAAAGATTTGACTTATTGAAGTCAAATGAGAGAATGATAAACTGTAATGGAACTATGTAATTAATAAGATGAAAAGACCCTTAGACAACTTCCGTATAAGTTCAATAGGATATCAGAATCATTTACAAAGTATTTGATACTTAATGTAACTGATGTTTTCTTATTGAAGAAAATTATCTTATAACTTATAGTGGAGGCGATATTTGATATCGATTCCGGAACTTGGCATTGAACCATAGATCTAAGATTGTTCATGACTTACTACGATCAAGTTTTGAACTTGATTAGGCTTTCGTTATGAATAGTTCATAAAATGTGCAAATTATTTACGCAGTAAAAGCAAAGTGAGCTTGATAAAGGTTTGACCTTTATAGTATGACAATGAGAAATTTATGCTCAGTAGTCTATTGTAGATTCTGAGAATACCTCTCTCTAGTCGCACTAATTGAACAATTAGAAATTTGTTGGTTAATGTTGATATTAAACTATGTTTTTGGCTAAAGAATGCAAAGTGGCGTTCTTGAGTGATTTCTTCGAATGAGAGATCTGTTGTGATTTCTTTGTTTGAAGAGTTCATTATGGCCTTAGAGTTTGTATTCTACTAAGATCACAGTTTGATATACTAGCTTATGGACCCTGTTGTAGACTTATATAAGTTTTCCGGAAATTCGTGTTCTTTGATTTTGATATCAGTCAGATTGTCTGGTTTTATCGAAGTATAGAGAATACGTATTTGTCAGTAGGGCCAGTGGGAGCGTACAAATTTCTTTCTAGTATTATATAACATGAGTCTTCTTTTCTCTGTGAGAGAAGTGGAAGTAGTCTCTGTTATATTTGATATAAAGTTTTATATAAGATATAAAACTGAGAGACTTGTGAGAAACTCTCATTAATCGCATATTAGATATGGTTTAATAAAGGATACAGTAAGACTATCTGTATGACAATTAGTATAACTGTTTGAGAGTTAACGTGTCTTTTACATGTATAGTGTTCATCTTTCGTAAATGATGATTCCTTTGTCGAAAATGATATTGATTAGAATGTCTAGTCAATATTATGCATCATATAATGATGACATAATGAATATTATATTATGTGCGATTATAGATATTAATTTAATCATAATTATTACGAGTTATTTTGATATACTGCAGACCATATGATGGGTCTTGAAACATGTTCTTTGTGATATTTGAGATATTAAGAACGAGTTTCTTATTCATGAAAAATTTAGTCAGCAACCATAAGGTTAGATTAGTTTTGATCCTAATGTTGACGTTAGATGGTCTACGTCATATAAAGTCAGAAAAGATGCAGTGGGTGTGTCACTGTTGATTCTACTAAACTAGTGGAATCAGTTGTAACTTATGAAGTATTGACTTAAGAAGTTGCAAAGTGACATCAATAATTAGAAGTGTTGATATTAGTTTTGTGCTTGCAGTTTTCTTATAGTGTTTCGATTTGATTTCTAAATACATAGACAACTCAGTAGCTGTAGCACAATACTGATATAGCTTCTGAGTCATATTGATGTGGAATTTGGATTCTACAAATTATGAATGATACTGGTTAAGGAAAACGGTTGGGTTTGTTGGAAAAACTTGTTTTGTTATAGTAGGCTTACTTGTCGTTGCCTATCGTGAGTGTTGGTGAGCTCTTGAGGGCCATGAGTATGCGATACACATTAAGATGTGTATATGATACCATGGATTGACACTAGAGCAAGTGGGAGAAATTGTTAAGGTTCATGCTCCGAGTGCCAATTCGGATCGTATTTATATCCGATTTATAAATACGAGTGGTTCAATTTTCCATAATATTACTAATTTTACTGGTAGCACCCTTTAACTTTTATACGCTTATTCGATCTAATTGCGATTATATTTCTGATTATGATTAAATCGAAACTGAATCTGGTTCAGTGATACGTGTATATTAGACAAAGACCCTAGGATTTACAGTATAGTGCACAATTACAATGTAGTTTGTAATTGACATTGGAAAACGCACTATTAGTTGTACATCCTTAAATAAAGTTCATGGTCAATATTTACTAACACGGATCGGTTAGTAAAATCTGCTGAGACCAGTACATGTCGTATATCGTGACTTGGTCCGATGGTTTATCCCAGTGAATCATGAGTCTCGGGAGACTCGTATAGACATGTAGGTGTTTATTTGATAAGACACTGAACGACTCACTGAAGGTTTCCTAATAGATAGTACACCAACATCAATATGAACCTTCTCGAGTTGAGCAAGCATAGTGGTCATTCGACTTGAGATACCACTGTGGATATATGAGCTATCTTCCACACTTTGATGGCAGTCACGTCAACGATCTAGTCATGATCAGACCTCCTCATGTTCGTTGGGTGTGGACTGATGCTCATGATATCCTGTGCGTATCAAGATAGGATCCGTCAGTCCTGTGTACAGGGCATAGGCATCCAGCACATGTTTACGATCTAGTGAATCCATGGCCGTGGTATAACTTCGGAAACCAGTTCCGAATGTTATTTCGTGATCGTAAATTGAAAGTTGACTGTATTTTACCGAACGGATTTGACGTTTTGATCTATATCCCAGGTATAATACAGATGGCCTGTGACGAAGGGATTATATGTATGCAATGACCTCGGCTTGCATATTTTAGCGAGATTATCCGTGGTCGTCATAATCCATGAGTGGATGGACTATGGACACGAAATTGGATTTCGTGACGGATAAACCTAAACTTAGAGAGTCCCACAATATGAAGTGTACTCGTTGAGCACTTGGACAACGTGATATGAATAATACAGATTATTCATAATACTTCACCGGATTAAATGAGTTAATTCGGATCGTTTAATCGGTTAAACGATAACACATGCAATTAGGGGATTTTGTCCGCTAATAATTATTGTGTATTTGTATTTGATACATAATTCGATTAGATACACATGATTATTCGTCAAATGAGATTTTGACACATGCCATGAATATATGTATTTATTATTTAATGTAAATAAAATACATATATTTGTGTACATTAATTATTTAATAGTTAAATAATTAAATAATTGACTTTTCAAATCTTATCCATTTGTCATTGATTGAATGATACATGGTGAGATTTAATTGGTTACACATGGCATGGATTTAATTAATCTTTGTGTGTCCAATTTTGATTGGATTTCATAAAGATTAATCCATTTAATAAAATTAAAAAAAAAAAGACAAAATAACCCTTTAAATGTCGGCATAAAAGGGTTTTTATTTAAAAAAAAAAATTTAAGTCTTATTCTTATACTTTTAACTACTTCCGAAAAGCTTCATGAAAATGGGTTTTCATTTACTTGGTGATTTAAGTCCGAAAAGGTGAAGAAATACAAGAAACCAAGCTTAGGAAAAGGAGAATTAAAGGTAATTCTTTATGCTCTTGAGCTTAGAAATTTTGTTTCATGTTCTTGTGATTCCTAGAATAGTTCTAGGGTTTTCTTTACTTATTAAAATTGGGGATTTTGGTTGTGGTGAATAGAAATGGAAGATTAAGGCATGTGTGAAGTGTTATTGGATGCAATTAGTGTAATAAGTGTCCAGTTTAATCAATAATTGTAGGAAAAATTTATTTCCATTCTAGAGTGTGATATCCAATATTATTATGCGTAGAATTGTTTTAGAGTTCTTCATTTGTGGTGACTTTGGATTGGTGTTTGATTAATTTGATTAATCTTGGTGAAAATTGGATTAAAGCATGAAAATTTGGTCAATTTATGTTCTGGATCAGATCTGGATTTTTCAATGCATATATTGATGTATTTGATGTTAAATTAATGTTATGGATGCATTTTGGGTGTTGGCACAATTGCCGGAAAGTGTTTCCGACTTGAAATAAGCGAAAACGGCCAAAAACGGCGTTACCAGGTGGATTTTGAGCCAACCGGGTGACGGCTGTCCAAACACTGAATCTGTCACTGTTCGGGCAGCCCATGAACTGCCCTAACACTATTGGAGCTGACCTGGGAAGTTTCCATAAGTGTCAGGTAGTCGGTTCGGTCAAAATGTGTTTTAGGCCATTTTACGGAAAATCGATTTTCGTAAAAGTTTCGCGAAGTTTCAACTATGTTTATGTCAATATTTGATATTGAATAAATAGGTTTAGGTGAAATATGAATAAATTATTCATATTAGATATTGAATCATTTATTCAAGATTTCGCAAAAGTTTTAAAATAAGATTTCGCCCGACCCGTGCTTCCGCTGCGCCCCATCGCCCAAAACCCCAACAGATTAGCCATTCATAATTAACCTTGAATTGTTCTTGATTAATTTCATGATTGTGAGACTTAAATGGTGTGGCAATTGGATGATTAAAGTGTTGAATTTTATCAATTTAATGTAAATTATCCAATTTGAGTAATTTGTGAAATTAGGGTTCTTAACAGATTCAAATTTTGGGGCTTTTCATATATATGATATAATTTGGTGTATATTTGATTTATGTCAAATTCGGGATTGATTGGATTTGATCTTGATGTGTTTTGAACAAATTGGGCCAAATTACAATTAATACAAAATCTGGGCTATTTTCGTAATTCTGGAAAAATCTGGGCAGTTTCGGAATTTTGGAAAAGTTTCTGATTTATGTTGCAAATTGTATAAATTATTTTGGGATTGATTTGGAATCAATTAGATATGTATCTGACAATTTAAGGACCAAAATGATTAATTTGTAAAATGTATGGGTCTCATAGCAATTAATGATAAATCTGATTTTTCAGATAAAAATTTAGTTTTTTTATTGAGTAATTAGAATAAATTGGTTTATTTTAATTTCCCAAGAAAAATATTTATCGGGAATTATTTCGGAGTGAAAATACGCGAAAACGGCGAAAAATGGCGTTAACGAGTAACGGCTGCCCAAACAGTGAATTGAGCACTGTTCGGGCAGCCCACGAACTTTCTAAATATTTTTGGGGCTGACCTGGGCTGTCCCCATAAGCATCGGTTGGTCGGTTCGACCGAAAACGCGTTTTATGCTATTTTGCGAGAAAAACTTTTTCGCAAAAGTTTCGCGATGTTTCTATATTATTTATGTCGTTATATGATATCGAATAAATATGTTTAGGTGAAATATGAATAAATTATCAATATTAAATATTGAATAATTTATTCGTAAGTTTAAAAATTTTAAACTACGATTTCGCTTGAATAGCGTTTCTTCCGCTGCGCCTCCCCGATTTGACCCTAACAAAATGGTATCAGAGCGAGTCTGATCCTGGACACCCGATATGATTAGGCCTTTAAAATTCAATGTTTAATTTAATCATTACTTAATACATGCATGTGTTTATTTAATTTGATTAAATAAATTAACAGCATCTTTTGTTGGAAAATCCTCATTTAAATAAGGTTTTAAGTAAGTGACTAGTATTAGGAATACTTGTTTCTTCGTCCGCCTTGTCAATACAGATGTAAATTTTTTCATGATGCTATGGCTGTAACGTGCCAAAGCTGTGCAGTTATGGTTGAAGGTAGTTCATTTGCGTCGGTAGAACTTATATGATAAGAGACAAATTCAAGTGAAAGTGGAAATCGTGAACGTTCCAAAGCTGTCAGGACTACATTGGTAGCTTGAGTTTGTCATTGACAAGTTTAACCTTGATACGTCTCCTTGTGAACGTGCCAAAGCTGTCATAATGAGAAACGATCAGGACCAAACCCATGAGTCACAGTGAGTATGATTGACAATGAGTTGCCTACCTAATGAATATACGTAGGCGAGAACGTGCCAAAGCTGTGAGTCGAAATATATTCATGGGGTCCACTTCCCATTATGGAATTCAATTTAATTATTGAATCATTGTTTCTGTTGGGGATTACGGTATTACGTAAAGTAGTGGGAGGCATTGCTAGGTTAAAAATCCTTAACTTATGCGGTATGTAATATTATGTAAATTGTCGTTCATGTTGTTCCTTATTCTATTAGTTTGATAGAATTAAATTTTTATCCACTGCATGCATATTATATATGTTTTTTTACTTCAATTATGGTTGCAGATTTCTAGAATAGGTTCTAGATTAGAAAAGATAATGATATAGTCCTTCTATACAAAATAGTTTCTTATGCAGTAAAGATTGACATGAATTGGTTCATGTCTCGAGATTCTTCACTGGCATTAAGAAAACCTCATTAGGTATTTGTTTATCTAATAATGACGTTTCTTGGCTTTAGTGACATTCAGAGGTCACGTGTCAGACACTATTTGTTTTTCGATTATTTGCAAATGTTGTAAATAATTTGAAAGTAAATAATAAAGTTAAAGAAAGAATATGTGTATAGTTGTGTATAGAAAATATTGATTTTTCACAATACGACAACTGTATATATTGGATATCAGATCTCTCGTCTAGTTATTTAAAATATTGTTGAATGATTGTTTCGATATTTGATATCAGAACTTGCGACTATTTGATAGTTACTTGTTCTTTGTAAATAGTTGTTACATATTTTAAAACGACTAGTAGTGTCATTAAGGAATATATAAACATTAAGAAAAAAATTCGGTTAAGTAAATAATTTAGAACATTATTTTATGACATTTTATCACTTAAGTATTGGATGCTTATACCATATGGTAAATGATAGTCTGATATGAGATCACACCACATATCCTTATCCATTTAATGAATATTGTATTCGGGAAGGTGACTAAATCTCATTTAACCAATGACTATCATTGGACCAGAAAATTTATTAAATTGATATATTGGATGTATGTAATTTAATGAATTGTAAATTACTTAAGGTAGATTCATTTACTTCGTAACTTAGTCAATGAACTGTCGTGACTTAGTTACGTGTTTCTGATGAAACGCGGATAGAATATTTTGACTGGTTCAAAGATATTCGATCTGAAGTTTTGAAAATTGTATCTTTAAAATTCATCGTGAGTCTTTGAATTGTTCAAAGATGTTTGATATGATCAAACATATGAATTAATGGCAATTAGTTCTATGGTTATTCAAAGAATATAATTCTTACATCAATATTATTCTTCCACGACTCCATATTGATGGAATTAATTAATGGAAGAAATCGAATCTTATGCGATTTGATTCGTTTGATATTGAAAGCTACCGAATTAGTTTCAATACTCTTGGGGATATGCTCCAGTAACATTAATTCATCATTTTAATTAATGTTCCATTAGTTTCTACAGTTACGTATATGATGTGTATAAGTAGAAAATTTAAATCTTGAAATGTTTGAGATTTGAATCTATCTTTTGTATAATGGTTATATAATTGATATTACTTGCTCCTCAGAGGTACGAGTAGAAGTTTATCATTTATTTTATTTGATAGAATATTGAATTCTATTTGATAGAATATCTTTTCTACGATCTCGAGTAATAAAATTGTTTATTACTTAGTGTGTTACATTGGATGTTGACTGTTGTAGAAAAGACTTGACTTATTGAAGTCAAATACGGTGATAAACTATAAATGGAACTACATAATTAATAAGATGAAAATATCCTTTTATTACTTCCATATAAGTGTAATAGGATGTCAGAATTATTTACAAAATATTTGATACTTAATGGTTCTGTTGTTTTCTTATTGAAGAAAATTATCCTATAACTTATAGTGAGAGCGATATTTGATATCGAATCCGGAAATTAGCATTAGACCATAAATCTTAGATTGTTCATAGCTTACTATGATCAAGTTTGGAACTTGATTGAGCTTTAGTTATAAAACGTTCATAAAATGTGCAAATGGTTTGCCCAACAAAAGTACAATGAGCTTATTAAAGGTTTGACCTTAATAGTATGACAGTGAGAAAAGTTATACTCAGTAATCTATTGTAGATTATGAGGAAATTTTTCTCTAGTCGCACTGATTGAAAAATTTAAGATCTGTTGGTTAATGATAATATTAAATTGTGTATTTTAGCTAAAGAATATAAAATGGCATTTTTTGAATGACTTCTTCAGATAAAAGACCAGTTGTGATTTCTTTGATTGAAGAGTACAATCTGGAATGGCCCTAGAGTTTGTATTCTGCTAAGATTACAATTTGGTGTATAAGCTTATAGAGCCTATTGTAGACTCGGATGAGCTTTCTGGAAATTTATGTTTTCTAATTTTGATATCATTCAGATTGTCTGATTTTATCAAAGTATAGAGAATACATATGAGATAGAAGGATTAGTGGGAGCGTACAAATTTCTTTATAGTATTTTACATCATAATGACATTATCATTATTAAGGTAATAATGAGATGATAATGAGGTAAAAGATTTACCTGAGTCTTATTTTCTCCGTGAAAGTAGTGGGAGTGGTGTCTCTAATATATTCGATATAAAATTTTATATATGATATAAAACTAAAAAACTTGTGAGATACTAATATTAATCTTACATAAGAAATTATCTAATAAAGGACGCAACAAGATTATCTGTATGACAGTTAGTATAACTATTTGACAGTTAATGTGTGTCTTATGTATAGTATTCATCTTTCGTAAATGATGATTCTTTTTTCGAAAGAGAAATTGATTAGAATGTCTAGTCAATTTTATGCATCATAGGATAATGGCATAATGAATATTATATTAAGTACGATTAGGATATCAATTTAATCGTAATTGTTACGAGTTATTTTGATATCCTCTAAACCATAAGATGTGTCTTGAAACATGTTCTTTATTATCTTTGAGATAGTAAGAACAAGTTTTTTATTAATGGAGAATAAATCTGCAACCATTAGAGTCAGATTAGTTTTGAGTCTAATTATGACGTTAGACAGTCTACGTCATAAAGAGTCAGAAAAGATGCAGTGAGAGTGTCACTGATGATTCTATTGTATGAGTGGAATTAGTTGCAACTTATTAAGTATTGACTTATGAAGTTGCATAGTGACCTCGTATATTAGAAGTTTGTTATTAGTGTTTTGTTTGAGGTTGTCTATATAGTATTTTGGATTTAATCCGTAAATACTTAGACAACTTAATAGCTGAAGCACAATATTGATATGGCATCTGAGTCATATTGATGTAGAACTTAGTTTCTACAAAAATATGAATGCTGCTTGCTAAGGAAAATGATTATGTTTGTTGTACAAACTCAATATGTCATAGCGGATTTACTTGTTGTTACATATCTCTTGAGCGCTAGGTGAGTTCTTGAGGGCCATGAGTATGTGACACACATTGGGATGTGTATATGATACCATGGAATGACACTAGAGCAAGTGGGAGAAATTGTTATGGTTGGTGCTCTGAGCGCCAATCCGGATCTTATTTATGTCTGATTCATGAATACGAGCAATATCTTTTTCCATAATATTACTAATTTAAATGGTAGCACCTCTTGTCTTTTATATACGTATTCGATCTAATTTCGATTAGATTGAAACTAAATCCGATTTAATGATATGTATATATATTAGACAAAGACCCCAGGATTTACAACGTAGTGCGCAGTTACAACATAGCTTGTAATTGACATTGGGAAGTGTCACTATAAGTTATATATCCTTAAATTAAGTTTTTGGTCAAGATTTACTGACACGGGTCGGTTAGTAAAATCTGATGAGACCAGTACATGTGGGATATCGGACTTGGTCCGATGGTTTATCCCAATGAACCATGAGTCTTGGGAGACTCGTATAGACGTGTAGGTGTTTATTTGATAAACACTGAACGACTCACCGAAGATTTCCTAATAGATGGTACACCAACGTCAATAGGAATCTTCTAGGGTTGAGTAGTATAGTGATTCTTTGACTTGAGATACAACTGTGGATATATGAATTATCCTCTACACTTATATGTCAGTCACGTCACCGATCTATTTAGATCAGACCTCTGCATGTTCGTTTGGTGTGGACTCATGAGCATCCTGTGTGTATCAAGAAATGATCTGTCAGTTCTGTGTATAGAGCATAGATAGTCCATCATGTGATTAACAATCTGTTAAATCTATGGCCATAGTATACTTCGGAAGTGAGTTCCGAATGTTATTTAGAGATTCCTAATAGATACGCCGACGAGATTATTCCTATAGAGATTTGACGTTTATATCTATATCTCTGGGATAATCCGAATACTTGTGATGAATGGATTATACGTATGCAGTGACCTCGACCTGTATGATTCAGCGAGTTTATCTGTGGTCGTCATAATTTACGGGTGGGTGAATTATGGACACGAAATTGGATTTCGTGACGGATATGCCTGAATCTAGAGAGTCTCACTAATGAAATATACTCGTAGAGCACTAGGACAACTGTTATGAATAATATTGATTATTTATAACTCGTTTAACGGTTAAACGAAAAATACATGCAATCGGGACCTAACAGTCATTTCCAAATTAATGTGTATTTGTATTTAATACTTGATTTTATTAAATACACATTAATAAAATATCAAATTGTGATATTTGACATATATCATTAATATATGTATTTGAGATATTTAATGTAAATGTAATACATATAATTAAGATATTTGTATTTAATTATTTAATTGTTTAATTGTTAAATAATTAAATTAATTAAAATAATAAATATCTTAAAAATGATTTGCTTTATTAAAGTTAGGAAATGGCATGTTATCATTGGAATATATTTTTGATTCACTTTATAATAGATAAGGTGTTTACTTTATTAAGTAAAATGTGGACTAATGATATTTGAACAAAAATAAAATAATTGTTGTTTTATTTTTATTGCCAAAATTCGGTCATGGTGGGAATTGGATAACAAAATGGTTTTGTTTCATTTTTCACATACAAACAAGTTTAACAAGAATATTACAAAGTGAGTTGAGAGGATTTGAAGGAAAATCAAAAGGAGAAAGCTTAATTTTTGGAAATTTTGTAAGTATTCTTCAATTTTCTTCAAGATATAAATTATTTCTATTATTCTTATCTTCAATTGTATTGCTAAGAATGATCTCTCTACTCTTAATTTTATAATTAAATTTGTTGGAAGTTTGTTTGAGGATGTTAAACATGTATGATTAATTTATTTGCTTATTATTGTAATTAAGCTTAATAAATTAATTAAAAAATTAAAGTTGTCATTCTAGAGTTGATTAGCCATTCATAATTAACCTTGAATTGTTCTTGATTAATTTCATGATGGTGAGACTTAAATGGTGTGGCAATTGGATGATTAAAGTGTTGAATTTTGTCAATTTAATGTAAATTGTCCAATTTGAGTCATTTATGAAATTAGGGTTCTTAACCCATTCAAATTTTGGGGATTTTTATATATATGATATAATTTGATGTATATTTGATGTATGTCAAATTTGGGATCGATTGGATTTGATCTTGATGTGTTTTGAATAATTTGGGCCAAATTACAATTAATACAAAATCTACGTTGTTTTCATAATTCTAGAAAAATCTGGGCAGTTTCGGAATTTTGGAAAAGTTTCTGGTTTATGTTGCAAATTGTATAAATTATTTTGGGATTGATTTGGAATCAATTAAATATGTATCTGACAATTTAAGGACCAAAATGAGTAATTTA